>CAJNOL010000370.1:0-42790 GCA_905250125.1 Rotaria sordida | reverse complement strand
TATCGAAGTGGAAAAATGTCGAAAAAATAATATCGACATGAAAAATGGATGATAAATGTTTTATACAGTTGTGAATAATGAAGAACATGTTTTATTATATGAGTTAACGTTAACGTTCTAAGAGAGACCAAATATAGATAATGAAAAAAAAAATCGATTTGTCATTTTTTCTGTTTAGCAACTGTAAATGATAAACCGTCTAAGTATTCCATAGCACTTATAGCACCATCATAATATCGTTGGCCAAGATTATCTATACGACGTTGAATAGCAATTGTTTTAGCTTGTTTTGGTCTAATGCCTAAACCTGCACTAAACTGAACATACATATGATGAAAACGATTTTCTTCTCCTTGCAAAATTTTTATGAATGGCCAAATATTTGGATGATTAACTTGTACTCGACGATTAAAACGACTATGAAATGCTATATTAAACATAAGAAAATGATATTTCGAGTTAAATAAAAGAAAAAGTTCACCTTCAGCATTATTATTGGTCCTTGTGTGAAGACCATGTACACACCATTGAGAAATAGGAACTTTGACATACTATTGCTGTTAAAAATATTCTAATAAATCATTTAGTGTGTCCTTCAATTGTTTTGGCATTGTTACAATTAATTCATCATAAGTATCTTCAATAATAGCTTCTGGTAGCAATGGGAGAGCCATCAATTTTCGACAATATTGTTTAACATCATCATCATCATTATAGGATGTTGATAAACCAACGCGTTGTATTGCTCGATATATGGCTTGAGTGAAGTGGAAATAGCAAGATGAGTGTGTTGCTGTAGCAAACTATTAAAAACAAAAATCTGTAAATTACTCTCGAGAAATATAAAAAGCTCACTTCAGTTGAAACTACAGCCAGTAGTCCTGGTTCAAAATCGCTCATGATTGTTTTTGGTGCAAAATTCAATTGCATTTGTAAAGCGATTGATTTCAATTCATTGAACATGAAATGATATGTACTTTTCTGTCGATTACGTAATAAACCAAAAACACAGGGAAATGCTAAATGGCAACATAATTAGATAAAGTTATATGATCTAGAATTATGCTCTTTACTCACATTGATCGTATTTTATTGCATGAATGGTGTACACTTGATCGAACATGTTCGGACAAGTAGAAAAAGTTCCATCCATTAGTATTGTTTCAGCAGTGAAAAGCATTTTCATTTGTTCATTTGATGAAAACAAAAGTATTCGTTGTCGTCTTGTTATCATCTTGTCAACAATCAAAAAATCATTTTTCTGCAATATTTTCGAATAAGCATCAGGAATATCAAATAATTGTGTCGTTGGGATTGTAGGTGTAATAGCCCGGCGTGCTTTGTTAATTCCACTATCTTCAAAGTATGAAAAAAAATCGTCAAGTGGACTTAAACCTAAAAAAATAATATTTGCATACTCATTTCACGTTCACTTGGTAATACAGCTATTGCAGCATCTGACAACATTGCTTTTGCACATTCTTCATCATATATACGTGGAATTGGTGTTGTTTCATTTATTGCTCGTTGTTTGACTTTTTCACGAAATTCACGAACTTCAAGTTTTTCTTTTTCTGGAAGATGATTATGATCACCAATCGTTTTAATCAATTGACTATTTAAATCTGTATGTAATTTAGCTGAACATCCATTAAGTGTACATATCCAATATTTAGTAGTAGTTGTTGTTTTATTCAATTTGAAAACATAGTTATTTGCTACGAGTAAAGGTTTTCCTTTATTTGAATTTATAAATGAAATAGTTGGAGATTTTGGTCGAGTAACTTCAACTGAAGATACAGCAGCTTCAGACATGACAATAGAATTTTATTTATATAATAGTTCTTCGTTCAACTCCTTTATTTAATTTATATTAGGTATTAGTCATTACAATTACTACTGGTTAAACTTCTATACTAGTAGAATTATAAGGAAAGTAAAAATGACCTAGACGTGATTAGAGTCACCATCCACTGAAGACATTATTTTTTTCGATATTTTTCTGTTTCAGTATTCTTCCACTTCAATATTTACTTTTCGACATTTTTTCTTTCAGCATTTTTCCCTTTCGACATTTTTCCTTTTCGATATTTTTCCCCTTCGATATTTTTCCTTTCGACATTTTTCCCCCATTTTTTTCGACATTTTTCTCTTTCGACATTTTTCCTTTCGACATTTTTCCAGCACACCATCGAAAACAATTATTTCGACCAATAACTAAACAAGGTGTATCAACATTATTTAAAATAATGGCTAAAAAAGCTAAAACATGTGAACATATATCAGAAATAACAAATTATGAACGATTGGAATTTCTTGATGAGAAAAAAAAGAAAAAGATTTATTTTTTTTTGTTTATAAATTTTCTTAAAATATATTTAGATGAAGCTTTATTAGAATTTTTTGTATCAATACATTTATTTTTTTTATTTCCACAATTTGATGAAGGTCGTTTATCAACATTTCGTGTTGGATTAATTCAAAATCATTTTTTTACATCATTAGCACGAAATCTTTGCTTACAACATTTTATTATTTATAATCATGGACCAGATTTATGTTCACATTCTGCACTTAATTATGCGTTAGCAAATTCATTTGAAGCATTAGTGGATGCAATTTATCTCGATGGTGGATTGATGAAAAAAAGTTTATTTACGAAAAAAAAACAAATGATTTTTGCTTTGTCTTTTAGGCTATTGTTGATAAAATTTTATCGAAAATTCTTTTTTATCAAGATAAACAGTTAACGAATTTATGGAATAATTTACAAGAATATCCATTAAAAGTTCAATATCCAAATAGTGATCGTCATTTAATTGAACAAGTACTTTTATTAAAACAATTAACTAAATTTGAACAAGATATTGGAGTAGAATTTCGACATATTCGAATGTTAGCATAAGCTTTTTGTACACGATCAATACCACAAAATGATTTAACTATTGAAGAAAATGAAAGATTAGAATTTCTTGGTAGGATAGAACAAATTTTATATGAAATTTTCAATATTGGAAAAATATTTATTTATAATTTTAAAATTTAATAATCATGTTACCTGGAGATGCGTAGTATCAGTGTAAATACTGAACATTGAGTCGTCATCAACATAAGGTCCACTAGGACACTGATGTCAATACACACTAACTACATTACTTTGGCGACATTTGGTGGTCAGTATAGTGAAACTACACATCCCTAGTGTTACCATCTGTATCTCTCTATCTTAATAGAATAGAAAATTTTATGAACTATTATAGATAAATACATAAGAAATGATATTGTAAAGTAATGAATAAGAAGTGTGTTCAGATGAATCTGTCTTGGACTACAATTTTATATAGACTGACTTTTTTCGAGATATTTTCATTCTGTGTTTTGAGACATATTCGTCATCATTATACCTATACAAGTGAAAACCTATAATTAAACTATGTTGACTTTTTTAATCCATTGAGTGTATAGCTATTATTCAATACATACAGTGTTGATCTCAATATCTTCCTGATAAAACGTAACTTTGATCATTTATTGAAATTCTATTTAGGACATATCAAAGGTAGTGATGAAGGCACTTCAATACTGTGTAGAGAGGTCGTAGAAACTTTCTTTCTATATGTGATCATAGTACATAATATGAGTTGAAGAATGATGGAATATCGGGGAAATATATACAGCACTTTGATATGCCCTCAGTATTTGAACTTTCAATCTATATATTTGTACACATCTTACTAATTACAATATGAAGCAAATCGAAATTTTCAATTTGATGTACATATGATTGCTTTAAATCTATAATAAATCTAACATTGTATCTAATTTAGGTGATACTGTACTGAATTTTGTTGTAAGTGATTATTTATATCGTTATTTTTTCGAACATCATGAAGGACATTTATCATTACTTCGTTCATGTACTGTTTCTAATCCAATACAAGTTATAATCTATGACAAATTAGGTATGCAAGTATATGTAGATTATGTTCGTGAACAACTTCGTATAACAACATCAAAATTAATTGAAAAATCTTTAAAAGCTAAAGCAGATGTATTTGAAGCATTGATAGCTGCTTTATTTATTGATCAAGATTTAGAATCAATTTATGCATTTTATCGTACAACTATATTTCCACGTTTACAAGATTTTATATTAACACAGCATGGAAATGATCCGAAATCAAATTTATAACATTGTTGTTTAGCATTACGTGATCCAAATGATCGTAATCCACCATTACCTGAATATCGAGTTTTAAAATCTGTTGGATCATCAAATAATGTTCAATATGAAGTTGGTCTTTTTTTCGTAAGCAACGTTTATCTGTTAGTGTTGGACGATCAATTCATGATGCTGAAATGGCTGCTGCAAAAAATGCATCAGAACAACATGCACAAATGTTTCCATTATTAAATTATCAAAAATCAGTTTTAGTTTCATCAAACCATCATCGTAATAATTCGAAATGTAGATTAACAACAACAGGTAATAAAAATGAGAATAATCGACAACAACCATTTTCATTAAGAAATGTTAAAACGAGAGGTAATGTTTCATTAATGATTATTACATCGGCAAAAGTCACAAGTTAGATAAAATTATTTGGTGCTTTTTTTTCTCCAATCTTTTTTTTGTTTGCTTGTTTCTTGTTCTTCGGCAGTGTTCTGTGTATTACAATCTGTTTTTGTGTACTCAAAAAGTGAGTACACTCTAGAATCGGTCAGTGTGTCCGTCCGTCCGGCCAGCCGTTTACACGATAACTTTTGAAAGGAGAGTTCGATCGCGATGAAATTTTCTACACAGTTTAGTCTCAACAATATCTCGGTCGAGAGAAGAAGATGAGAAGAATTGGCCGAGCCGTTCCTGAGTTATTGCCAAAAAGACTCATTTTTTCCCTGTGGCTTCCTATAGGAAAATCGACCCATCCCCGCTTTCGTAAAACACTTTCCCTATCATAGTCAAAGAAAACCCCAACTATTATACACCATTCGATAGAGAATTTCAAGAGCTACAAAATGGTATATAAAACATAAAGAAACAAGAAGGCTAGCTCACCTATTGCAAAGATAAACAAACGGAAATCGGTTCTGTTTTTGTCTGTCCTCTAATCGATCCACAATTAGAGCTCTATCTTCCGATCACAGACATAATACTTCGAGATTTTCTGGGATGGAGAACTCGAACCTGTAATCCACTTGACTCGAAGTCCCATTGGTTGAGCACTGATCAATAGAAATCAAGTTATAGGAAAAACGAGTTTTTTAGGATAACTCAAGGCGAAGAGTCCAAATGTGAGCTGTATTCACTCCGAAATCCTATTGGTTGATCAGTAGCCAATAGAATTCAAGTGTTTATAGAAAGGATTTGCCAGGCTAATTTTTATATCCACACATTGTAGGATGACCGATTTGTCTCATTCACTTTTTGACGTACACATAACTCTCAGATTTAAATCCGAGATTTCCACATTTATTTTTGAATATTATTAAAAAAGAAGCAAAGTCTGTAAGAAAGAGAAATATCGACATTCTTTTTTCAAACCTTAACTATATTCATATTTATTTCTCTGACGTGAGATAAATGAACTGTATAATAAAGAAAACAAACGATAAATATTTATAGGAATGCTTATAGTTCTTGTAAAAGTTTATTGGTAAATGGATTTATATTTGCTATAACATATGTTGAATGTGAACTATTTTTGATGTTGGATTGACATATATGTTAGCGTCCAATCTTAGATCGGCCTAGACCAATCTAGGATCTCATTTTGGATGAACATTGATTCAGGCCATTCTTAAACTGATCAGTTACAATACATGATCTAAGATCCACCTATGTCTATGGTGGATTGAAAGATTAGTACAGCCAATTTCGAATTAGGAACTAACTATATTGCATTCTATGTGTAGGTGTTGATTCAGCCTAAAGAATGTATTGAATAAAAACTGGAATAGAAAAATGTGAATGTCATTGAATCGCCGTTTATGCCAAAACAGGCTTCAAAAAAAGTAAAAAAGTAAATTTATATCAAGCTCTAAAGGACAGATTCTTGAACACTCGTTTGATTTTAACGATCTTTTGAACATGATTTTGATCATAGTTGAATTGAATTTAATGCATTTTTATTGATTCAAAAACATGTCAACTCGATAAACGTATAGACACAGATAGTAGCAAAAAGCTCTTGATGATATGCAATCATATACAAAGAAAGGAAGAAAAGAGACATGAATGGAAGAAAAAACTTATAATAACAATAATAAAAATTCATTTGTGCGTGTTTTTGTTTTGCTGACTCGTTTATTGTTAATGTACTTTTTTGTTGATCTTTCTTGTTTGTCATAGTTGTATTATCACAAGAAATCCAAAAGAATCATTCAATCAACATTATGGCCAATGGTGTTTTTTTTCGCAGAACAAAATTCTGTATTTGCATAGAAACATTAGGAGGTATGCACTACAATGATGGTGTTTAGTTCTTATTATTTTTCATTGAATAAACAAGAATTTGTGCCTCAATATCACGGTCGATTTTTGTTAAAAGAAATACAAACGATACTTTTTATTATTTTTGAAGTGTAGGTAAAAATATATGACTCTCTTTCGCATGCATACGAAACAGAAATCATTGATAGATGAGATTTATAGTCAAAGTTTGCTCTGGTAATATTTATCGTTTTCAATTAAAACATATCTCTTAATATATTGTGATGCACATGAAAATTGTGCGAATCTCGAGTATGAACAAATAAAATTGAATATTACTTGTTCATGAATCGGACCAGTCAAAGGAAGAGCGAGAATTAGCATATGAAAAGAAAAAACTTTCTAATGGATATAATATAAATTAAAGTTCCCTCTAGCAAGATTGTCAATGATAATAAATTCATTCTGCTAATCTCACTCACACCTCCCCACGATGAAATTGGTCTCATTGGAAAAAAAACATGGATTTAGAGTCCCTGTCTCAATCGAGTTCGAATGTAAATGAAACTTCCCTATTCACATATGACTCCAACATTCAAAAGTAAAAAATAAATTCTTTCTCATTCGTAATTTTTACTCAAGTAAGCATTATCCTACCGAAATAACAAAGATGGCAATGGCTAATCTTGTCCTGCATACTGATTCGGATTCGAATTACAACTGTTTAGTATTTTTTTTCTTCTTGTTTCGTTCGCATCATCAGGATGTTCACTACAAATATAGTGAAAAAAGACGTTCTGAAATAATTAAAGAAAAAGTAAACAATGAACGAGACAAAGTATTCAACGCAATGACACTTGAGTGATTGTATATTTGAAAAACAAATGAATGTTGGAAAGAATAGCCATAAAATAAATGACTTTGTCGGATTTTTTTTCTCTTTCGTTTGTTGTTTAGAATCCTATTTTCAGTTGAAACTAGATGAAGTTTGTCGTTGAGTGTCAATGAAAAAAAAAACTACAACTACCTTTGACGTTGTAGAAAAATATAGAAAAAAAAAAGAAGGCATCAACTGTATAAATAGAAAAGGTAATGTCTGCCTAAGCAACAAACAACTAATAAACATTCTGAACTACCGATCAAGCTACAATTGGTACTCAATATGGGTGGAGAAAAGTTGAAATAAAAAGATTCTAAATCAACAATGGATGTTGTCACATGTACAACGACCTTGTCAAATACTATCCAACCAAGACGACATATGACTCAGAATTATTTGATCATCTGAATCGATGGTAATACTGATGAAACAAATAACAATTGTCAAAATACACTAACACAATTGCGCAGTGTCATCAACGAAGTGACACTCTGTACCGAACTGGAGCATGTATCAAGTGCCTCAACGATATAAATGACGAGAAAGCTTTTGTCATCTCTTCCGATGCTTTAGGTCAGCATCTCGTACCGTAGATTCATGGAATGCCACAATTAGATTCTATTTACATCTTTTGTGATAACAAAGCGCGACATAAACAATGGACAAAGGAATGGGCAAAGATTCAAGGTGTCTTCACCTCAAGACACCATTCATAAAAGACGTTTGGTAATGTAACAGAGAATTCAAGAGACCTGAATCCGACTTATAGTAACTTGTGTCAAAGTTTTTGTAAAAAATAGCCACTGTTAACTATTTTTGAAATTACTGTATTGAGTTACGCAAGTATGAATAAGTGAACCTTAATAACTGACTACTAACTTATAAATAAATAAGTCAATATGGTAATTTATATACAATGCTTACTCTCTCTGTAATACTCTCTAGTACATTCACGATACAAGCATTTCAGAGTACGGACCACTTACTTATGTTCACTATTTCTATCATTACGTTTCAATATTGTCTTCTTCTCGGTACTTTAATTAGAGTACTACTTAAGAATTGAATTTACTTTCTCTTAGTTGTAGACAGAGCACAAACTTTATAGTTATGTTTCTTATTTTTTACAATTTGATCAGATACGAAAGCGGGTATTCACACAACTTGACTTATTTCTCTTATATGGAATGATCAATAATTCGATTCTGATTGCCAGAGGTTACGAATGTTTGCTCACTCAAGTTGGTGTCAGCCGTCAATCGATATAGGGTTCAGAGATAGGATCAGTTCGTGTTTTTTTTAAACCGAACCAAACTTAGTTGATAGCTCTCAAAATTTACTATCGCTTCGTAAAGACATTAGCCGTAAACTGCCTTATTGAGAGAAATTTTTTCATACATACTGACATTACGAAAGAATTAGATCGCAGTAGCTATATGTACCCTACTTTTGAGATAGTTAAAAACAATTTCAAGAATTTGAGTCGAGTGCGTGAGATCTTTGTCACACTTGCAATTTATTTTTGTATGTATCTCTATATATCAATCTTTACAACGACTAAAAAAACTATATATAGTATGGAAAAAAGTGGAAAATATATAGAGCACCTTAAGGGCAAAGAAGAACAGAAGGAAAGGAAAAACTCATCTTATATATGATAATAAAGAAAACTCCAACACATAGATCTAGTCATAGACAGAACGAGAACAAGAGAAGCGAACCATGGAAGGAAAAAAGCATATGACTGCATCCAAATAGATGCAGAGCATAACCGAGTTGACTCTATACAGAACTTTTCGCTTTGAAAATGAGTATTTTTTTCAAACCAAATTTTTCTCTTTACACAATATGCAATGATTAATAGATCCTCAGTCGCTTAACTAAGATTTTGTATTTTTTTGCAGATTTTTATTGATTTATGTAAGTTAGCGGTCATCAAGTTCGACGCTATACATAGAGTATTTTTCAATAGAAAGAATTCTCTATCCTGTTTTCTTTGAAATTCCAATGCTTTTCCTCCTACGATTTCATAGAAATAGGTATAATATGTTAAAATCTCTGGATCTCTTTGAATACAGTATGGAAGATTATTCTTTCCAGTTACATATTATCTATGAATGATTTATTGTCACAGTATCGAAAATGAAAACTGCTTCTAAACGAACTAGCCTCACATGTATTTTCAAAAATGCAAATTGCTCGATTATCTGTAGCAAGAGACAGTTGACAAACAAATCTGAGAGAAATACGATTTTCTCTGTTTTGACAGTTCCTAGATATATTTATTCTCATCATATATCTTCTCCGATTCTGAAATACCGATCACAGAACAAAAAAAAAATATGAGAACACATTGTTACATAACTCATATTTCACTAACATTCATATAAGAAATTACAATCCACCTCGTCATTTTACCTCACCACAGTTGAGACAATGTCAACTGCCCAAGTTTTATGCAAATCAGAAGGTTTTCTTTAAAGAGCACAGTGAACATTTTTATACAGCAATACATTCTGTACCAAGTCAATACAAAGTTAGTTTTCAAAACTGTTTTTAGAGATATTGCTAGTTGATAAGTTATTATAATGTTGTTAATCACGTTACATTTAATGTAATAATTTGAAATATGAACTGAGAACATCTTTCAAAAAATTTATATTAAAACAAAAACTCAAACACTAGAAGAAATGTGTACGGAGGATATCACTAAACTTATTGAATACTAATTTTGTCCATTCTTGTGATATAACATTAATAGCATGTATAGAATCGCAATCTCATTTCCCTCAAACCGAACCCGAAAAGTTTCGAGCTAAACCGAACCGATCCCATGACTGATAGGGATGCAGTCATTATCAATGCATGAAGTTTGCATTTGTCATTTTGATATAATTAACTTATTGCCGAGCAAAAATAAGTTTTTTCACGTAACCGCGTCTTTTTATTAAAAACAAACTTGTTACAAAATTTTTGTTCGAACTTCTTCGCCTTTTCCTAACATTTTCTTCACATCATTGATCAATACATTGGCCTCTATAGTATAATATTCAAATAAAATACTAATAAGTATCATATGCAACTACTTGAGTAATTTAGAATAGTTTGCAAGAGTACTTTGAAACACCAGAATAAGTGATAGAATCAACTTTTCCAAAACTTTATATCAAAATAAACTATCATGTACGGCACGGATCCACTAACTTTTTTTTTCACATAGGACTCTAGAGATTCATTGTTAAAACATAAATGTTTCCTTGCAAGGTATTAATAGTTGATTCATGATTCTGCTGATGATTGTATGCTTTTGTTTTATTCGATGCATTGCATACACATTCCTTGTGATTTGAAATCGATGTGTTACACTGACAGCGCTTTCAACATTGAAGCTTGCTTTTCTTCTCTGATCGAAAAAATGAATCTATCAGAAATATTTCAGTATTCCTTACACCAAAATGTTAATGAATATGAAAAGATGACTAAATAATTTGTAGATTAGGGGTATGGGCGTGGGATGTGGGTGTGAGTATGGGTCTCTGTTTTCATCGTGCCTACACCCACACCCAACCACACTCTCTGACATGTCATGGTAAGTTCCTATTTCCAGGAAATTCAAATAAAATGATGACGAGAAAACTTTCATGGAAATTTAACTCAATACTCTAACACATAGCCATAGAAAATTCATTTTAGTATGAAACCATAAGGAAACCATCTCTATATATTTGGGCTTGGGTTGGGTTGGGTTGGGTCAGGAAATTCATTTTCAAAAAAATGAATTTCTTGACCCAACCTAACCCAACATAGTATATATACATATTATTTTCCATTTTAAAATGCATTTTCTTGATCCAACCACATCAGGTCCCAAAAGAGATAAATATCGAGTGCGCATATGTTTTATTTGAAAGTGAATTTCCTGGCATGATGAAGACTGAGTGAAGATTCTTTAAGTTGTATTGTTCATTACATACTTAGATGAAAAATTTTGAATTTCCTAGAAATTGGAGTTCATTATGCCCTCCCTCTACTAGCCTACATATGTCCCGTTCTTAGGTCAAAAATTACTGTGAAACTTGCCGTCACCTTTAAAGTAAGAAAAAAAATTGTTAAATTAATATTGAAAGATAAAAGTAAATTAGAGCGAGATTTGATCACATATTTTAAATAAAATATTATTTCAAAATTCTGAACACAGCTATAGTGTTTTTTTCTCCGAAAAAAATTAACATATCCTTTATTTAGTTTTTTTAAATGAATATGTCGATAAAATTCGACAGGCTTATTTTTTAATGTTTAATGAATATTTGAGAAGCAAAAAAATATGACAAAATGAACTATAATGCAATTTAATCATGCCCCAACCCTATTGGCAATCATAACAATATGTTTCTTAATAAAATAAGTATTGTATTAAATCAAATAACGAAATATACTCTTTCTGTTGGATTCATATTTTAAAAAATGAATTTAAACTAAATGAAAAGAATGATAATGAAACAATACCTTCGATAAAAAGTTTATTTTTCTTGTAGAAATTCTTAATTGATTGAAATGTCGATTATCTTAAATGAATGAATAACATCGATCTGTTCTAAAATATTAGTTTCACATATCGCCTACAAAAAAGGACATTTTGTTCAATTTTCAATCTTTTTTATTATAGAATTGACCAAATTGAATATGTTACAACTTGTCTATATACAAAAAAAATCTACAACAACAAAATGTCTTAGCACAATTGATGTAGTATTAAAGCCATAATTGAATTTCTTCCGTAGAACATCGTAATCGATAAGGTCGGTTAAGTAGTCATTCATGTAGTTGTCATCGAATTAGATGTGGAAAACAAAGTGTTTCACATAATCTCGAATGGATAAAATTCATATGAAACGAAACAAGTTGTTGTAAATAATCAACAAGGAAATGAGTGAGATTAATAATACGTTTTGTAGATTCATTTTTATAATCAGCAAGATACGATGGACTCACACTACTAAAACTCCATGATTCATAGATAGTAAACGAAAGTTCTTTTAAATTAGGAAATCGAGCAATCGATGAGAAGCTACCACGAACACGAACAATTACCACGAAGGAAAAAAAATTCCCATTGGTCGACACATCAGCCAATCGCTGATGGTCTACATAAAAACTCCACTATGGAGGACGAAACCATGGACATGGCTTCCACCTAACAACCACTCGATGAGCATAAAACACTAACACACGAAACTTTTTCATCCAAACGAAAACTTCAAAGTAACACACAAAAAAAATCATTACATGCACAACTGAGTAATTTATAAGAGTACACTACTCTTATATAGAGAATGAATTTCCAAACGTATTCCGATCAGAAAAAAAGAGGTGAATCACATCTCAATATACTGACTTTAGACATTCTTCCCCATTTTTCTCTGCTAAGATTCAATTGCAAAAACACAAAAAATACATCACTCGATGCAGAGTTTAATGCTCTACAAGAACATATAACTCTTATATAGAGAATCTATTTTTGAAGTGCGTTCCAAAAAAAAAAAGATCATCGGAACAACGACACTCATTTCAGATACTCGGAAAAGTCTTTGTCCACTCATCATCCATTGCAAAAATCCAACAAATCCAACATTAGATAGAGAATTGAATTCTCTATCAGATGGTATATTTCAAATAGAGAGACTCGATTTCGAAATGGGCTTAGAAAACGAAAAACACGACCCAACTGATATGATTCATCAGCGAGTTCAGATATTGGAACCCGATGTTGGGAACTCACCATCCATCGCAAAACAACAACAAATACACCATTAGATAGAGAATTGAATTCTCTGTCTAATGGTGTATTTGGTGTTGTTTTGCAATGGATATTTACGGAGCTATGAGTCAATTTATTTTGAGAACTTAGCTCATGCATGTCATATATGATCTTTTTTTCATTATATGACTATTTCAAAAATCGAATTTGGAACTGCTGTAGATATCATTAGAATCATCTTTTGATTGTCTATCTTTTGATATCATTTTCATATTTTTGCAATGGATATTTAGGAAGCTATGAGTCAATTCGTTTTGAGAACTTCGCTCATACATGTCATATATGATCTTTGTTTTCATTATATAACTATTTCAAAAATCGAATTTGGAACTTCCCTATCTATCATTGGAATCATCTTTTGATTCTCTATCTTGTAATATAATTTTCATCTTTTTGCAATGGATATTTACAGAGCTATGAGTTAATTTATTTTGAGAAGTTCGCTCATGCATGTCATATATGATCTTTTTTTTCATTATATGACTATTTCAAAAATCGAATTTGGAACTTCTCTATCTATTATTAGAATCGTCTTTTGATTCTCTATCTAGTGATATAATTTTTATCTTTTTGCAATGGATATTTACGAAGCTATGAGTTCATTTATTTTGAGAAGATCACTCATGTGTGTCATATATGATTTTTTTTTTGATGATTAGTTGGTTGAAGATATATAGGCGATCCTGTTTGATGGGATTATTAATTTTTAAGGTGCTGTAGGAAAATGTATATGGTTGCTATGGAAGGTTTTGATGGTATTTTATGGACTACGAGTGGTAAAATATGCTCGAGCGCTGATTGGTCGGTTAGGGGATCGATTCTGATTGGTGTTCGTGCTAGCTTCACATCGATCAATAAATATATGAATTGTTTCTATTTAAACAAAAACGACATATATTATTAGTTTACACACTTAATCAGTTCCATCAGTCTTAACATCCTTTTACTACATACTTTCTTCATCAGATAATCAATTTTATTTTCTCAAAAAAATGTAAAGAATTAACTATTTAATATTCAATTCATTCAATGAACAAACAAACAAACAGATACACACAACAATGATGCATACAAAAAAAATATTATTCAATCATAATTTAAAGAGCAGATTAAAAAATACAAGAGCAATTCATTCTTATAAATAAAAAAGAAAAATGAAATTTAATATGTAAAATCTGACATGAACAGAATAATATTTCAATCATATTCAGATAATAATACAAGTAGTTGATTTTACTGATGGATTATATGGATTATCTTCATAATTATCAGGCATTATTGAACTCACATCAGATGAAGTTTCGTTTATTATTTGTGTACTAACACCACTCTTTATATCTAATGATACTGAACCTAAAAACAAAAGAAAAATTATTTTGAATTCTTTAATATAAACAAAAAAAAAAAAACATGCAAAAGTTCTACGAAAGGATACAACGATAGGGAACAAAAAAACGATAGTGCGAATTTACTTACAATAAATAGAATTTAATCTAAAGAATTTAAAATCATTAGACTAATGTTTTTTTTTGTTTTGTTTAAAAAAAACAAAATCAAATCTTACTTTTTAGTAATTGTTGTTCTTCTTCTTCTTCAATTTGTTGTCGAGCATCAGCAATAATTCCTTTAATTTGTTCAGATGTAAAATCTTCTGTTAATATTCGTGTAGCAGAAAAATCCATTTGTATAAGATTAACTTAAAAACAATCAAAATAGTTTCTATCTGATATTACAAAAACAAAAAAAAAAAAGAAAAATTTAATTAAATACTATTTGGTGGAGCTATAACAACTGGATAAAAACCACCTATTGGTTGATAAAGTACTCGAACATAACCAACAGTACGATTAACTGTTAAATAACATATTATTAATTGTTCTTTATTATTTTCTATTAAACTATCTTCTTCTTGTGGAAATAAAATACCCCAACCAATTTTATCTCCTTGCTTTAAATATCTTGCAGCTTAAAAACAAAGAGAAAGAAAAAAAAAACACCGTAAATATTTAGTTTTATCTATTAGAATTATATGATTTGTTTACCATCGCCTGTTGGCCAAAAACGTAAATAATCTTGTCGAAATTGAGATGTTGGTGATGGATCAATTGGTGCAGCCGTACATAATGCAATTGCTATTCAAGAGACAAAAACAAAAAAAAATTAAACATGATATTTATAGATAAACATACCAGGTGGTGGTTCACTATCACTAAATTTTTCCAAAAGAACAATTTCAAAATGATGATATTCTAAAAAGATACATATGTTATTGGTCATATATGCAAATCAAAAAGAAAAAAAATACTGTTAACACAATTTCTGCGGAATTAAAATATATATTCTTGAATGTTGCCTTCCAATCGCCGGAAAAACGAACGAAAGTTACTAAACTTTTCAATCCGTGCTCAATAAATTCTTTTTTTTTTTATTTGAGAGATATTGCCATTTTCTGATCTATAGTATCTTTTGAAGATCGGCTATATTTATTGGATACATTTTGAGAATTAAAATATAGCTTTGAAGTTATAAAAAGGAATCACAAAGGTGAGATATTTTCTCTATGAAAGCAGTAGATTCTTTTTCATTCGATAAAAATTTTCCAGTAGGCTAGTTTTTATGGAAAAACCTACAGAATTGCCCCCTGTTACTTAGGTATGGTATATACAATCGAGCTTAAATTTTGTCTACATATACTAGATAGTGTTTTAGAAATCATGGGTTTACTTTGAGAGCTCTTCATAGTTTGAGGATCTTTTTATTTGAATGAAAGGTAATAGAAAGAAACAAAAACGAGTAAGTGCTACACAAAGTGTTTCAAGTATGTGCAAGAAAAGTTTTTAGCTCAAATGAATCTACTACCTCATATTTTTCTTGAAAGAAGTATCCAAGAATATTTTTCAAAAGTAGTAAAAAACGAGAACAGATTTCTTGAGTTCAGACAAAAGATTAGAGTCAACTAGCATGAAAACAATTATTGCTTGTCAATCATGAAATCTGTCAGGACTTTAAAAGATTAGTTCTAGTATATTTTCATCTTGTTAATTAAACTAGAGATACATTTTCTTTTTTGTATTCAAATCTAAACAAATAAGTTACTATTATATTCGATTCGAGATTGATTAAATTCATTAGAAAATATTTCTATATTTACTTTTATTTAAACTAATAGGAGCTTGAATACATAATGAATGATCAAGATGTTGTGGTAAAATAAACATATTTTCTTTTAAATCAATATTTGTTCCATCTGGTACACACCAATCTTCTGAATTTGTCTACAAAAAATATTTAATTCAATAAACAAAAATAATTAACTAACTATATTATAATATGGTGGTAGAGAAATTCTTGTTTGCCAATAAACTAATAATTCAACAGGATCTCCATTATTTTCAATAAGTATTGTTGGAAAATATTGTGAATAATCATTTAATGTTAAATAACGTGTACCAATTGGTCGAAAATTTTTACTGAATAATACAACACTCATTTCTTTATCAAATACTACAATTTCAACACCCATTGTATCACCTTTATTACATTTTTGTCCATGCATATTTCCAGTATCTTTACGATTTGAATATAATTTACCTGTATAAGAATTATAACCAACTGTATTATGAATAATACCAGGTGCTACATTAAATTCATGTTTAGATGAAGCAATACCAATTGTTATTTGACATTGTTTACCTTAAACAAAAAAGTAATATTATTTAATTAAATTTTATTTTAATAAAATTTAATTATTTACTAATATTTTCTAATTCAACAAAAAAGAAACGTCGTTCATAAGTTAATGGTTGACAAAATTGTATATAATGAATACTATTTTCAGTTTTTGGAATTGAAACACGACATAAATGATTATCAATATTAAGTAAAACTTGTTCACTTTTTCGAAATGATTGTTCTGATAAAACTGAAAAATAGAATTATAAATTTTTTTTTTATTTATGTATCTAGAAAATTCTTACATCGTTCATCTTTATCTTTTCGAAAAATTTCCATAGCTGGTCTTAACATTTGTGTATAAAATCCTTGTAATTTATCAAGTTCCTCTATTGTTAATATATCATGTCTTTCAATTGATACCCTTGTTGCTAAAAAAAAATATCAAAAAACATAAAATTAAGTTTAACTAAGTCTTTTTTTTTTACCATATGATTGAAGTAATACAATTGGAACAAAACCACCTTCAGGTTGTAAAACAAAAAGAGCATCAACTATTAATTTATTAAACATAACAAATACAAGACATAATTGTTCAGCTTTATCATCATGACAATTTTCATCATAAAAAATACCCCAACCAATCGAATTTCCAATTTTCACTAAGAAAATAAAGTTTTTGTAGAATGATATCATCGGAAAGATTTAAATGTTTAAAGACAATACAAATTGAACAATTTTTACAAATTCAAAAAGATTATCGTTTTCTTATATTGATTCTTCATTGAGTAAGATTTTCAGATAATTAAACTATGACTTCTATTCGAACTACAACCAATTGCATTGAAGAAGTTCACGGTATATGATGGTAGAAGAGCAGAAAATAAACTTGAAAGTTTCAATTTTATCTTTTAGATTAACCTTCGTATTAGTAATAATCTATTGATAAAATGATAGTTTCACTATTCTGTTTTTTTTTGTTTCATAAGCTCTTTCACTTGTTTATCTGGCTCTATGATCTATATTTTGAAAACTATTCTTCAAAAATCTACTTTGACAAGTTTTAAATTTTATATTTCAAGTTGTTTAACATGTTGACTACACTATATGAAATGTCTTAGAGAAAATTTAAAAAACTATATATATATATACTTCTCGTTTTAGAAAACCATGTATAATAATCTTTCATTAATGAACATGTTGGTGTTGGTTTTAAAGGCTAAAAATAAATAATTCATTTTTTTTTTGTAATTAATTTTATCAAAATCTTACTGAACAAGTAGCTAATCCAACACTAGCACCTTTTCCATCAATTGGTGAAAGTTCTTCTTGTATAACAATAAAATAACGAAATGATTTACTTAATGGTATAGGTGATTGAATTGGTAGATCTTCTATTTTAGCACGATTTTCAAAAAAACCTGTATTTGAATTATAACTAATTAATGGTCCACGAATCCATTGAGATATAGGCATCTAGATAAATATTTAAATTAACTTAAATAATTAAGATAAATTTTATACATCAGTAATAGAAGGTAATTGTTCGACAGAATCTGGCCAAAGAATTGAAATAATAGCAGATCCACCAGAAAATGTTATTGTTGGAAAATATCGATTTTTATTGCTTTCAAAATGATATCTAAAACAAAAAATAACATCAATAATAAATACTTTTTGATATCTTTATTTCTTATAAAACAAACCTTGTAGCTATTGGAAAATTATCATAAAAAATAAGTACAGTTGAAAGATGTTCACCAAAATAAGTTACATACATTGCCACCGTATTACCTTTACCATATTTAAGTCCAAGTGTATTTGCATAAATTTTCCATGATGAATATATTCGTCCTGTATTATTATGATAACCAAGAGAATTATTGTATTGACCTAAATTTAATTTCGAAAAAAAAAAAGATTTTATTAATAATAAATAATAATATTAACCTGCATGTTTATCAATATCTAATGATGCAATACCAACAGATATTATTGCATTTGGATCTAAAGTGTTCGTTTTTTTTTTAATCATATTTTTCAATTCTAATCTATTATCTTCTTACCACACTTATGAACTTCAACAACAAAGCAAGGTGTATTAGGTGTAAGTAGTTCCTGCTTTTGAATAATAGCAATATCATCAAAATTTGTTTCATTTTTACCATAAGTTATATCAACTTTTCTTCCTTTACTTTTTCCAGTTGTTGATACTTTTTTTTTAATTCTTATATCACCAATAATACGATAATGTGTATTTGTTGTCATTGCTTATAATATTTCTGTAAAAAATAAGTACGAAAAAAAGCCAAATATTCTTTCAACCGTTCTATACATCAATAACATTTTTCTCAAAAACAAACATACAAATACTTTTCTTTTTTAAACTATTGAATTGATTGGTTAAATAAAAAAAAAAAACGAAAGTATTTTATCTTACATATGAAATTGAATAAACATTCTCATTCTCAAGTAGAAGCATACACAAGTGTATTAAAAACAAAATCTATGCTTCTATACAGATAGAATGAAAGAAATTTCAGTGCTTCAAAAGCAAAAAAATAGAATCAAAGCAATCAATAACTAATGTCTAGATAGATGAAATCGAATACATTGGTTTTTTTTTGATTTTTAATAAAATAAAAAGAAAAAAATTCAAAACGAAGATGACACCTGTGATTCATTATATCGAGATTTATTGGTTACGATAACAGATTAAATATATTAAAATAGTAAGAGATGTCGTACAAAATTGAATGCATTCATTCATATCTTAATATTTAACTTTAGCTTTGTTCAAAAACATTGTTTAATAGAATTTAAAAAGAAAGAAGACTCATCAGATTATTATGACTTTTGTGAAACAGAACATCTACTTCTGTTGCAATCGATTAACATCATCAATCTTGTTTAGAATAAATGCCATTTTGATATTTTCAAAATTTTATTTATATTCACATTAAGACAACAAAAAACAAAAAAAAATTTCATTTTATGTATCGATCATTTCGTATCGATGTTAACTTAACAACAACAATAATGTTATTTATTGTTGTTTCAATAGAAAAAAAAACTTGGTTTATCCATTGCCGTTGATTTACAATAAATTTTGCGATTACTTCTTGTGATATTATCCAGCCTAGAAGAGAAAAACAAAGAAAGAAAAATTTTTTTTTTGAATAGTAAATTAACATATTCGAATACTAATCTATATATTAAACTGATTCACATGAGAATAGATTTACAATATTTATATATATCGGAAACATAGTGCAGAATATTTTGTTTTCTCACAAAGAATACATTTCAAATCGATTATTTCCTGTGTCTTTTCGTTCTAAATTCTTTGTCGATGAGATCAATTCTTGATTGTGTTAACATTCAAAAAATTCAACAGATTTACAAAGTCAAAAAAAAACTCGTATTAATAATATCCGTTCATAAGTTTATTTTAATGTCCGTAATAAGGAGAAAAGTATTAATTCTTAAAAAAAAACATTCTTTTATAGATGAGATAAAATGACATGATATCAATAGATATGAGCTATAATAAAATGATTTCAATTTTTTTCATGGAAATACTAAACAAATAGTCAATAAGATCAATATTGAATATTATTGACTGTTCACGATCAGGCGTTTATATGAATATTATCAACAAATAATTCGAGAGTAGACAGCATTTGTGTAAAATAGTATGCTAGTCATAACCACATTACTTGCGATCAGCATAATCGATATGTAAACTAATTCCTGTGTCAATATGGTTATTGACGAGCATCGACTAATATATACAAATATGACGAATGACCCAGAATAAATGCTGATGTCACGGTTTCATTAATGTTTTGTGAATTTTATGGAAATAGAAACAAAAAAAACCTTCTAGAAGTGACATTACAAAAAGAAAAATCAACAACTTCTAAAGTATTTTTTCCTGACTGAATTTTCGTTTTTTTTTTTATCTACAAGCTAAGCATTGCTTAAACGCTTCAAATTAATAAAAGTGGTACATTTTTGGATTTCTTCTGTACTGATGCATGTAGCACAACATCTTAAATAATCATATTCACAGAGTAATGGCATAGTTGGATTTTCCATGGAAATTTAGTCAATATGAAGTGTTATTCGTTTAGAAGTAACATAGGCTTTCATACTGTTGCTCAGCAGTATTGAAATTGATAGAACCTTTATACTGAAAAATCGTAGTTGGCTTAGGAAATGTTGATTCTTTTGAAACAAATAGAAAAGTAAAGTGGGCAAGCACTAGAGTCCATCAGGTTGGTCTTAAATTTGACCGATTTCATGTCTATGCTCGATACCGATACAACGGATTATACTCTTAAAGTAACAGCTAATTAAGATTTGATTATTATAAGATCATCATAAAGATTATCTGAGAACTGTGCTAGTTTTATTAGCAGCGGAACACAAAGCATCAATTAAAAGTATCTCGAATATTAGGGGTAACTTGAAGGCACAGGCTTTCGTTGCAATTGAGAGTGCGGTTCGAGTTCAGGTCCTAAAGTATTGGAGTCGATGGACACTAATAACTGCGGTGTGTATTTAAAAATAAAATTAGAAAAACAAATTATGCTTCTTTTTTTTCCCCCGAAAAGGTTTTCTTTTGAAAATGTTCAATACTTCCAAGAAGAAAAGACTTATGAAATCCTAGAAAATAATTAGATCTTGTATTTTGTTGCTAAAGAGCAATCCGAGAACGCATAGCTGCAAAATGATGGATTTTATAAAGAATTCGAATGTTAATCTTTTGAAAAAAATTCAATTCAAAACTATGAAAACAAAAACAGACAGACCATCATTTAATCGAAGTCATATCTCGGTTTCTCATTCGTTGTATTTCATCATTTCATTAGAAAAAAGTTTTTGTTTTAGTTGTTTCCGAGAGTGTTAAAAAAAATATCGAACATTGTTTATTATTCTATATTATTGAAATATTTTAACACAAAAAAAAAACAAAATTCTCATGTGTATTAACAATATTCATATAGACACAAATACATTTTTATATGTAAAACATCAAGTCTGACCTTGTTTTTGATCTTGTTAATTTATATTAAACAAGAACTGGATCAACTACACGATTTACAAAAGAATGAGTTGAAGATGATGGTGGTGTTTGTGTTATCTGATGATTTGGTGTTAAATATTTCAAACATAATTGACAATAATTTTTATGATAATAATTTGCACCAACAAGTATTAACAGGAACGAACACAAGAATAAAATACCACCAATATACCATGAATTGAATGGATTTTCTACATAAGATTTTCGAATTGATTGTAATGTTGTTATTGAAAATGTATTATTATTATTATTATTATCTAATATGTTTGATAGATTCATATGATAAATAATTGTATATTATTTTGTGTTAGATCGATTGATTTCAATGTAAGGAATTCTTTTTTTTTTTAGTAATTATCCAAAGAATAAAAGCAAAAAAAAATGACAACGAGTCGTTATAAAGTTATTTATCTCTGCCTCTAAACGCTCGTTCTTTATTCTCAGTGATCGACATAGAACTAGTAAAACACTTGAATAGACATGTTGATTTTTCATATTCTATATATATATATATACGAATAAGAATCACTAAAGAGTATTATTAATCTCTATTTCTCATTCTAATATATATTTATTAGATTGACAGTGAATAAATAAAAAAAAATCTAATGAATTTCTAAACATCGAAATTTATTCGAATGATATGTAAATTAATAGTTTTTGTTATATTTATATGTTAATTAATAATCAGTACTTTAAGGTAAAAATTTGCACCTTCTCTCCTCCACAGACTATCACAGATCATGATAGTCGTTGATATACAATGACGTCTCATAATAATATATTAACTATTTTTCTTATTGTATTTTGTAGGGAATTAAGTAAAAAACAAAAAAAGATGGTGGAGACAAATGTCCCAAAATAGAAACACTAAAACAATCTCCTTTGATTGGCACGAGCAGCTACATCGTATTTCATATTTTAATTCCGTAGAGATTGTGCTAACAGCTTTTCTTTTTCTAAATAGAATTGAATTATATTGATTGCAATCTATTTCGATTAAACTAATTTAGAATCGATTTGTAGAAATCAGAAATTATTCGATTGAATAAGTTTATTAATAAGATCATATATGAATTGGTAGAATAATGAGATATCAAAAAGAATATTGATTAGCATAATAACTTTTCATATTCTGAATACGAAATAATAAGCTGTGTTTTCATGTTATTATCGGGCTTTTTTTTTTAAAAATTTTTAGTTTAACTTCCATTGTTGAAACTATAGTTAAGGACTTATTGTTCATTAGTGTACTAGAGAAAGCTTTGATTAATTCCTTTGTTTTGTAAGTTTCGTCGTTTATTTATATCTTTTTATTGTAATATTAATAAATCAAAAATTTGAAAACAAAATAATTAAGATCTATGAGTAAATATAAATACATTTTCGAATTAATTATTATAACGGATGAGACAGAAGAAACCTTTGTGCTTCTCTCGTAGAATCAAAAAGTATTGAACACCAAGTATTTCCACAGTTAATTGTAGTTCGAAATTTTGCCTTTGATGGTAAGATATGTAGAATTTTCCCAGTGTATCGAATGGATTGTTTGCGTTTAATGTTTTTGCTTAAAAAGACATAAAACAACCTCGACCAACGGAATTCGTATTTTTCGTCAGAAATTTGCTCGAAACTTCGATTTATACAAATTATTTCTTTTGTATCAATAGATGTAGAATTTCAAGCCCTACAAAATGCTCTTCACTATAATATCTGAAGTGTTTTTGTAACCTAGTGATAAGATTGAGATCTTTTCCTGGACGGTAATTCGACATTTTTTTGCAAATAGTATTTTAAAATGACAAAGTTTTATTTGAAAATTTTGTATTATATCTCTAAAAATAAATACATGTCTGTTATTTTTCGTACTATGTTTGAATAGTGTATGTAAAATAATTTAAAAAAAGAAAAACGATATTTTATTCCGATAAAATCAGTACTTTTCATGCTAGAAGAAAAGAATAAATACTCATTTTGAAAAGAGTATATCGTTAAGATCGTCACAAAATTCTCTACCTATTATTATGAGAACGAAATTTTATCATTTACTCTGACTCCAGAACAACAGCCTAACAAAAACTGGAAATTTTTTTATTCGCACGAAAAAAAAAAAATTATTTACAGATGTATCGGATTCATTTTTTCAGAGTGAATCTACCATCTTTTAATGTTTTTTTCTCGGATTGATTAAATAATCAATGTATCGTAAAGCTATTCGTTCATATTATTATTTATATATATTGCAGCGATGATTTGCGAAGAGTTTTGATACGATATTATAATCTATTATTCTTCTTCAGAATATGAACAAAACCATTGAATCCCAATTAGATCATTGTACTAATATGTTTCGAAATAACTGGAAAATTTCCAATGATATCACTTTAGATAATACTAAGGAACTATAACAAATGTTATCCTATTGTTTTATTAAATTTTACAAAAATTTTAATTCAAAACACGTGATACAACAGTAATAGGATAAATGTTGATCATTTTACCATTCTTTCTGGTAGATATGTTCAAAGACGAACAAAGAACATCGTTTTCAACCTAACAAGCTCTTTTAAAGGAAGATCAATATTAAGAATTGTTTGATTTCCTATTTTCGTTTTAGAATTTCTCTATCAATAACATACAGAGGTTAGCATTCATTAGTAAATTTGACATTTTAACATGTAATATCCTTCAATTGTACAGTAATATATTGATTCAATAAATTACATAAGATTTCAAAAAGTGTTCTGATAATTCTATTCAAGAATACTAAAGCAAAATTCAGTTTTTATTTTAAGTCAAGAAGTAACATTTGTTCGTTGATTCTTTCACGAATCCTTGTTTTTTTCTTCTATTAATTATCACATTCTTATTCAAAATTTTTTCTCAAGAATTGTTAGAATAGAAACATTTGTTGTTTTGTTTCTCTTTGTTAAAAATAAAATATAATCATGAATATTATAAAGGAAATATTTCTTTTGTTTTGACTATTAAAACAAAAAAAAAAAAAATAATAATAAGAAAAGATTATCATATAAGATAAGTTCATATAAATAACACTTATTAACTTTGTTAAAGTTCAAGAAATACTAGTTGATCAACAAGAAAACAATCAGTCGGTTTTTTAACGAATGCTTTAAGACCTTCGGTTACTTGTGCTTCATTAAAATTAGGATTTGTTTTTTGTGCTGTACGTTGTTGAACTAAATAATCATAAACTTTTTCAAATGTAGATTCACCCAATAATTGAATTGCTTTTCTAAAATGAAAGAATAATTCTATAGTAAAAAAAAAAACAAACTCTGACATACGTTCGTAATGCATTAATTTTTGCATCTTTTGCAAATCGACCATATGCATCTTGAGCTGGATTATCTTTTAATGTAGCATTAGCTAAAAATATTAAATTGTTTGATTTTATAGATTCAATATCAGTTAGATTTACCATCATCCATGGCTACATTTAATGAAGCTTTTTGTCTTGTTGCACTACCAATAGTTCTTGATGGTGATTTAGATTTTTTGTCTTTATTAAAATTAGCTGGATGACGTGGACCCATAGTTTGACTCAATGAATTTATTGTTGAACGTTGTGATGCAGACATTGCTCGTCGAGTTTTTGATGTCATCTCATTCGTGTCTTGTTCACGTGTTGGACTATGATCATTATATTGATTATTATAATGTTTTGAATCATCTTCATCATCAAATCTTTCAGCTATTTGTTTATAAGTTGTTCGCATTGGTGTTATAGGACGATCATCAGTATTACTACCAAATGAAGTACTTCTAGCACCAGTACGATTATTAAGTTTACCTTCATTAGAAAATTGAGCAGGATCTGAAAAAAAAATACAGATGTTTGAGGAGCTATCAAAGTTTCTTCAAATCAATGAATTTATCTATTGATAGCAGATGATATGTTTTGATTATATAAAAAGAAAGCTATAAACTTGAAGAGTGTGTCATTATCCTCTCCTATTCTTTGCTTTAAGCTTTATCTCATTCTTGTTGAACTTCTTTTATTGAATGAGTAACTGGTGAGATAAGTTCTCTCACTTATTGATCGTTTATGATTAAGAACTATCAGCATAATGTAGGCTCTAATGTTTTATGAATATTTGAAAAAGAATTCGGGCCCTTAGCTTATTGCTCCAGTGATACTGCATTTTTCTGGTAGTTTTCCAATCAATACCATGGTCCCCGTCGGGAGGAAGCTGCGGGTCCTTCGAGACTCGGGTTAAGGTCCAAAGTTTAATGTATTGTCATTGTGCATGATTTTAAAAAGCGATATCATTAATTGTTTTGAATGTTCGACACTTAAGTATTGCAAATTCAACACAAACAATTTTTATCTCCTGTTCAACTAGATTTGAAATCGTTGGTTAATTTGTCGAAGATGCATACAACTGATTGAATACTTATTTGAACATTGGAAACTGTCGTCTTTTTTTTTTGACAACTACGAAAATGCTTAGCTAGTGGACTAGTACCAGAAGCTTCACATTGATTGCATAGAACAAATTCTTGTTTGATCTCGTTTTCATAGATATAATTAAGACTATTTCATACAACTGAAGACTTTGGTGTTACTGTTGATTTGACGAGTTTAGTTTATCAATTAACTTTTCAATTTCCTTTTTTTTCTTCTAAACATAATGCTCTTTACAATTATGCAAAAACTTTTAATTCATTAAGCATAAAGTGAAGAACAAGAAATAACTGTCCGTTGACTGTTTTTGCCTGGGAGTAGCCAATAAAGAGATTGCCAGGTTCGAGTCTACGGTAAGGGCACGAACTCTTTTCTCAGAGTATTCATAGTTCACATAGTCCTGATTCAAGTGCGATTTATCAGTTGGAAAACTGCTCTTGTGAGTACCGGAATTAGAAAAAAACTCCAAAAGCTACTGTCAATTGTTAGATCCAATATCGCAGCATTTTTGCTTGATCTTCATTATATGAACTCGACTGTTTTTTTTTTAAAACTCTTCGTTTAATTAACTAATAAAAATTCAATAGTTTATCTTACTGCGAGCACGATTGTTTAAGACTTGTCCATTTTCTTCTACATGATCTGCAAATGGTTGTGATTGTTTCATCTAGAGTAAACAAATTCGAATCAATTAAAAAATAATAATTAGCTTAACCTACAGTTCCTAAATTTTTATTTTCACGCATCATTTGTCGATTTTGAAGAGCTTCAGTTACATTCGATCGAATTGCTTGACTAAAAAAATTAGATATTATATAAAATTTCTATATATTTATGTCATTTATTACTTGAATAGTTGACCATGAGCATCAGCCTCATGTAATTTTCTTTCAGCCGTTGTTTTTTTAGTTGGTTTGACTGTATTTGTAGGTTTTAAAGTTTGTTCTTCTTCTTCTTCTGATACTTCATTAAATTTATTCGATGAAATATTTCCAGTTTCAACATCATCAGCATCATCAGGAACATGATCTTTACTAGATAATGACCAACTTTGACTTTTCATTTGTCCATAATTTATTGGAATTTGTCTAAAATATTTCTTGTATAATTAGATAAATTAAAAAAAAAGTTTATTCTTACATATGAGCATTAATTTCTCTTGAACGAAGATTACCACTGATTGTATTTTCAAGTGGATCATTTAAATGAGTTCTCTAATTAAATTTAAAATAAACAAATATTTTAAACTTTTTTTCTTTTTAATATAGTTGGTTTGAAAGATGATACCTCACGATGTCGACCAATAAATGGCGTCAGCAATAATTGAGCAGCAGTTGGTCGATTACTTGGATCTTTGATAAGCATTCTAATCAAATAACAATTTATATTATCTACACAAATAGGACCTTTAGATGACAGATACATAATCTCTTGTTTTTCGCTTTATGAAACAATAGTATCGCTCCAGAAAGATCTTTTTCTTTCTCTTCAAATCTATATTTAACAGACCATTGCCATTGTTTCAAATCTAACGAGGGAACATATCCAATGGTCAGACGCCATTCGGGGTCATATTTTGGCTATGAGTATGATTCAGTGAAACTAAGAAAATCTAAAATGCATTCTGGCCCATGCCTTACCAAGTCAGAGTGAGTTTTCGACCTCTGTGCCAGCTATTCATGAAAAACTCAATTATGAGATTTTCATCTAAAATTTAGCTCATAGACAGATCTCATAGCCACTAGAATGTTCTAAAACTTTCATCGCAAACAAATATACTTTTCTTAAGACATCGAGTGCCTCAAAAAAATTCGATTGTAAGACTTGTCTTGTGATATATGAGCATTCGTTGGATACTCAATGTCTCAAAAAAAAAGAATATATATTCATTTCAGCTGAAATTTTTTAAGATATTATAATGATCATGAGATCTATCTATGGACAAAATCTCGTAACTGAGTTTGGTCGAAAACTCACTAAAATAGTCATAACTCTGGTTGGGTAAGACATTGAAGAAAATCTTTTTAGAGTTTTCTTAGTTTCACAAAGTCCTACTCATATGCAGACTATGACGTTGAACGGTATTCGACAGTTGGATATATTCCCTTGTAATATGTTTACAATATAATTCAATATTTTACAATTTGACTCCAGATTTAAGACTAGAATTCAATGAGATATACCAATTAAACTTACTTTTTCAGTAAATCATTTAGTTCTTTTGAATATGTTTTTGGAAGCTCAGGTGCTTTTCCCTCCACAACTTTATATATAACATTCATAAGACCTTTACCATCAAAAGCATGTTGATAAGTACACATTTCATATAATAAACAACCAACTGACCTAAACAAAATATTTAAAAATCTACTTCTATATATATGTCAACGTTCAATGTCGGATCGATGAAGAATTTTTCTTCAAAACCTTTGTTAGTATCTAGATAGATATTGGATTTACGTTCTTATTTGTGAACTATATTGAAACAGTGACATTTTAAGTATTACAATCATCAACGAAGAAACTAATGAGAGAACTGCCCTAAGTGACATTCGCTATTTGAGTTCATATTGAACCTACAGGCAGGCCTCAGTGGGACTAGCAAAAGCTTAGAAGGATTTGTCTCCATTGGTCTTTGGCGCGGAGTTGTGAGAAGTTTATTGGATTTTTAACTCATTTTTAAGTACTCCCCGGAAGACCGAATAACGAAGTTGTGACCTAAAACTTAATCTATAAATAATTCTAATGACTCTTAGAATATCCTGAAAGTTTCAGCCGAAAAGAATGTTCCTTCGTCGAGTTATTGAATTTTCAAGTGAACTCGATTTTTGTGATAAAGGGTTGTTTTTGAAAATTCAATATCTTGACGAAAGAATATTCTAAGAGTCATTAGACCTATTTAAATTTTAGATCGAAATTCTCTCATTTGATTGTTTAGAAACTACCTTACAAATGAATCTAAGATCCACTAAACCAGCCATAACTCGACAACCAAGGTCCATGAACCCAATATGAACTCAAACAGTAGGTGTCAGTTGGATAGTTCCCTCATAAATTCAGACTCGAACACTTTTCGATAATATTCCATAAAACCTGTTGCTCTCTAGAAAAAATATCACTGTTTCCACACAGTTTACCAATAACAATTCGAACCCAACATCTATCTAGAGACTAATGAAGGTTTTAACAAAAACTTCTTCACTGACCCGACATTAAACGGGTCTATTCTCAAATTCGAGATTGGACATAATCTCAGCATGGATGCTAGCATATATAAGTTTATTAATCCTACCAAATATCTGATTTTGATTCATATCCATCATGTTTCAAAACTTCGGGTGACATATAATATCTTGAAAAAAAAAATAGTAAAACTACTTTATAAAAAGAGTCTCTTATTAAACATACGGTGTTCCAGTAAATGTTGTAGCTACATCCATAGTTCCAACTAATATTCTACTTATACCAAAATCTCCAATTTTAATTTTATTAGCTTTAAGAAATATATTTCTTGCTTTTAAATCTCGATGTAATATTCTTGATTTATGCATATATTGTACAGCAATTAATATTTGTATTAACCATTCAACAATTTGATCTTCTTCTAATTTACGATTTTGTTTTTTTAATTCTTTTAAACGATGATCAAGATCACCACCTTCACAATAATCTGTTACAATGCATAAGCAATCATTTTCAAGAAAACTTTCATAAAACTAAATTGAACAAAAAGAAAAACAAAATTTAATCTTTTTCAATAAAAACAAAAAAAAACATCTCGGTTGTTTTACTTTAACAATATGTTCATTATGTAAACTCTTTAGAAGTTGAGCCTCACGAACAGAGTCAACTGTTTGTTCCTCATCCATTTCACCTAATCGAACAACTTTCAATACTTTTCTAAAAACAAAAAAATAATATATAAACTTCAATTAGAGAAATTAAAATTTCTAATTTTCATACGGTTCATGTTTTTCTTTAAGATCAGTAACAAGATAAGCTGTACCAAAATTTCCAGCACCAAGTTTTTCATCAATTTTATAACGTTTTTTATAAATCTGTGGTTCATCATTTTCAGCCATTATTAATAATAATCTGCAAAAAGAAAAAATTTTATTAATAACTTATACATATTAGAAAAAAAATATTGATATTTTTCTAAAAAAAAAAAAAAGTTCATTTTTTGATTAATAGAAAATATTTATAAATAATTCGATGTGTTCTTTTTCAATGTATAATTATCTATATTTTCTAGCTATACAAAATTTTTATTATATCTTTATATTTTTTTAATAATGATTTAAATGAAAAAAGACTTTTTTGTATTAGAACTTTTGTAGTAGATTCTATCAAGTAATTAAAAATATGCATTGTACTATGGATTTTATTTATCGAAATAATGAAATAAGAATGAGAATCAATCAAAATTGTATAATATAAATTTTAAATCTAAATTAATGTTTTCATTCATTTATAGCTTATTTTTACTGCATACTTCATAATATTGTATTACAAAATAAATATCTAATGTATCGATTTAACTATTATTTAAATGACGAAAATGCATTTAAATCAATCCTCATGTTACACTCATCAAATGACTCATTTTTAATAAAAAACAATCATAATAATTGACATATTTAAAATTTTTCTAAGTAAAGAAAAAAAAAAGAAGAATCTTCCTTCAATATGTATCATACTTTTCCTTAATAATATAAATTCTATCATACCGTCTTGCTATATCGTTTCTTTTTAATTTATAGATACAAATATATTATGTAGAAATGTGTTACATTATCGAAACAAATGCATCAGACTGTCATTATAAAGGTAAAATAAAATAGAAGTAAAAAAGAAAAAGTCATTTTGTATGATGTTGTTGTCTACAACACTCCGGTTTTTTTTCTGTTCTCATTCTTCTTAAATAGATGACTATAGCCATTGACGAACTAACAAGCAATGAAATTATTTTAAATAAAATTCTTTCGTCTTCTTTTTTTTGAAAAAGAGAAAAAAAAATAAAAATGCTGATTTTGTACAAAAAAAGAAACAATGAAAACCTTTCAGTTCTTTTGCAATGTTAAAAGAAATAATTGTTTGCTTTTGTTAGACGTAAGAAAACCTTGTGCTCATTTCAATATATAAAACATTTAGATTAATCATAAATGTTTTAAAATCAACAGACTTTATTATCATTAACGAAAAAAAAATCGGAAACTTATTTATAATTGATACATTATAAGAAAAAGACTTCGAACTATAAGTAATATATATTGAATATACAAATTTCACCTTATGACGACAATACTTGAATAGATGATACTTGAGATAAAAGTAAGCAAGAAACAGGTTGAGAATTTTTCGTTTCACCTAGCGACAATACTATTTCATTGATTTCATATTGTATAAAAATCATTTTCTTGTTTATCACTTATTGTTATTATATAAGAAAATAAGATAGTATGTTTTAACAATGGGAATTCTCTATTGTGTTGTATAATCATTTTATTAATTAGAAATAATTACATCTTATAAGAATATTTCTCATTTTCTTTTAATCTAATCTATTGAGTTGAAGAATTCTATATGTATATTAATATGATGACAGTCAGAGAATGAACATTCTCTCATCTTTATTTTTATTCTTTGTTAATAATAAAACTGAAGAAATCATATCAGAGAAAATTTGATGAAGGAAAAAACAAATCATTATCCTACATAACCTTTCAGTCCACAACCAAATTCATTCAAGGCTAATCGATGTTTATCTCATGTATCTTTCATAAGAGAAAATAAATTAGGATCAACAAGTACCCTATATTCGAACGAATCATGTAATGAATATATGTCTGTTTGATCTTAGAATAAGAGATGCTAGAAAATCTGGTATCCTTACAATGAACTAGTCTCATTAAGAACTTCACTTATATTAACCCTTTACCCCCCATAGAGGTTCCAGAAGAGCTATTGATGAAACAGCCATTGGAATAGAGTATTGGTGCCTCCAATATGCTAAAAGTACGGTCAGATCGATCAAACGCACACTTGAGTTTTAAGGTAGTTTGTTGAGGGGGAGTAGGGGGATCGATTTGGAAAAAATTTCGTGAACTTTCCATAATACCGACGGAGTTCGGCCAAAAAACGTCGTAGAGAGCTCGTGGACGTCTTATTTTGTAGAGAATTGTTCACTCTATAATTTTACGTAGTTTAAACAAAACTTTATTTTTGGATTGTAGACGGCCAAAAGCTAAGGGTTGCTTTTCTGGAAGTCCTTCAGTGACCATTCGATGCTTTACCACATCTTGCCTACCTAATGCTTTTCAAATTTTTGAAACTTATATAATCTACTAGTGGACACTTTCTTTGATGTAAACCACGCAACACGTCGCCAAGATATATATTGCCTAGAGGTAGAAAAAGAATTTTACCAAAAAAATTCCATTTTTTACTTTTTTTGAAAATCATCGATTTTATAAGTTGTATATCTCGGCACTAGCACAGCGAAAAAAATCTTTTTTTTTACTAGTCGATAGCTCATGAAGTTTACTACAAATAGTGCTCTTAGAGGTTTTGAATTCTATGCTTCCTTTATTTTCTGCAATCGTTCTACAAATGGTCATTCCAGTGACCAAGGGGGGGTAAAGGGTTAAGTTTAAATTCGAAAATCGATTTTGATGTAAGAATTTTAATGGATTTTGTTGAAAAATTCACTAAAATGACTATAACTGAACAAGCAAGACCTATGGAAGAAGATCATATTAGGCTTTTTCAAGTATCAATATGGAGTCTATCTAATGACGTAAGTCTCATTTCAAAAGCAATTCATTATTTGACGAGGTTCTTTCATCAGTCTTCTCGTGACTACGTAACTTACGAGGGGAGTCCTCCAATTGATAAAGCGTTTTTGAGTCGAGAATATATCCAAATAAGTTACAAATACTCTGAGAAAAGTGCATATCCTTAGCTTATTGCTGCGGAGATACTGAATTTTTACAGTAGCTTTTAAATAAATGCCATGGTTCACTTTAGGCAACAGCAGAAAAATTGATTTTCGAGTTTCAACTTCGTTGTTCATGTAAACCAACAAATTTAATATTCTTCTTTCAAGATAGCAGCAAATCAAAAGACTTGAGATGATTACAATAAACTACTCTTGTTAAGATCTATTTTGATTCAAAGTTTCAAATCGAAATTCGAAAATAAGTTTTTCTGATGTTCTTGAGGGAGACCATAGTATTCATTTAAAAAATACTGTAAAAGTCTACTATCTTCGCAACAATAAGCTAAGAGCACGAACTCTTCTCAAAATATTCACAATTCATTTGAGCCTACTTAATGCACATAGTTTCGACTCAAAAGTGATTTATCAGCTGGAGAACTTCCTTCGTTAATTGAGAGATCTACTTCAGCTCACTAAAGAATCTCTGCAACTGCGTCCATTCCTATTTCAATGTTTTGTTTTTTGCCTATAGATATTATACAATTATCTAATAAAAACTCTAAAAGAATTTCGATCTAAAACTTCGTGCATATAGAGTACCCAATTAGATTAGCTTTCTTCGACATAAATCAAAAGTTTTGAACAAAGTTTCTTCGAGATATGAAACTTTCAAAAAAATTCATGTTGTATACACTATTCATGGAAGGAGGAACAAAATCTTAAAAGCTACACGTCTCGAAGAAACTTTGTTCGAACCTTCTGAATTTTTTATGGAAGTCAGTCTAGTTGAGTTCTCTATATGCATAAAGGTTTCAGATCAAAATTCAATAGCTTAGTCAAATCTCAATAGGAATTCAAAACCTTTTAGGTTTTTTATTAGAAAACTATATAGGTAAAAAAAAAAAAAGTTGAAAACGGAAGAGAACAGCTGAAGAAGCTCCCTTATCAGTCAGAAACCATTATCATTCATTTTTTTTTGGTTTTTGATCTTTGATCAAGTAGTAATCTTTTTGTTTTCTGTTTCATAGAAAAACAAATTATCAATCAAATAATGTTAATTATATAAAAATATATCCATTCTGTCTATCTCTACTGACATCTATTCTATAAATGGAGATTTCGTAATAAGATTTATTCGACATCCAATCGACCTTTGTTGTTAATATTTTAGACGCTATTTTCATTAAATCTATTTCATAATAGAAAGCAATGTCTTCATCTTCGATGAATGAATTTATTTCAACAATTCTTGCTAAACCAAATAAAACATCGAATGATTTACAAGAAATAATTAATAAATGGCATGATGATTTATTAAAAAATGAAGATTATCTTCTTCAACATGCTAATCAATTAAATCAAAAACAACAAATACTTAATAAAACAACTGAATTATTTATTCAAAATCAAGATTTATTAACAAATCTTGAAGAAAATTTACAAGAATTTCAATTATCAATTCAAACATTAAAAAAATATAATGATGAATTAGAAAATAATAGTGAACAATTAAATAATGAAAGTAAAAATCTTTTACCAAATATTTTATCAAATCATAAAATTGAACAAGATCGTTCAATAAATTATGAACTTATGGAAACAGTTGATAATCATTTAAATGAACTTGATAAAACAATAAAACAACTCTATGAAAAGCTTCAAATAAATAAAGATAGTTCAATTATAAATACAATAGATGATTTACAAACATGTTTTGATGATATTAATAATCTTCAAGAATCTATGAAACAAATTAAATTATAAAATAAAACAAATAAACTTTTCTTTATATTCTAGATGAATTTTTTTCCTACACCTACAACAACAACAACACCATCAATAATTCCAATAACAACAAATACAACAACAACAGCACCAGCAGCAATAACAACAACAACAACTAAACCAGTAACACGTACATATCGTGATTTTGAACGTTTATTAACAAAATGGCAAACTGATTTTGATACAAAACATCGTTTATCATATGAAAATTTATCACAATCAGTACGACAACGTGATATTGATTTATCAACATATCGTGAAACATTACAATTAATACAACGTGATATAAATCATATGCAATTACAACAAAATCATTTACAAGATGAATTAAAATTATTAGATACACATGAAAAAGAATTAGAAACAAATATAATACGTTTAGAAAATGATATAACACAATTACCACCATTACAAAATGATATTTATTCAATACAACAACAAAATTTATATTTAAATCAAAATTTACCATTAACATTTAATGAACGTATGAAAAATTTTCAATTAATGGAACAATTAGATTCATTAGTTAAATGTTCAACAAAAGATTTACAAGAAATTGTTGATAAAATGAATGAACAAGATGATAATGATAATAATAATGATACAGATTTAATAACAAATCAAAATCTTGATACAACACTTATTAATGAACAAAATATAAAACAATTAACAAAAACATTAGATTCATGTTTTAAAATGTTAGCTTTTATTGATACTAATGTTACAGATATTGAAAATAAAGTTACACAAACAACACAACGTTTACTTAATTCATAAACTTAATTTTCTTTTTCGTTCATGTTTAAATAAGAAAAAAAAAAATTTTTTTTTTTTGATTTAATAACAATCTGTTTCTTTGTTCAAAAAAAAATCCAACAGTCTCATTGCATATTAAATAAAAAATCTTTATTGACATCTTGTTCTTTAGATTGTTATTGGCCCTATATTATTTTCACTAGAACTATTTTGCAAGTTATATGTGTAACGTATGTAGGTTTTTAATAAATCCTTTGTCTTTCATTTTATATGGGTTTCTTGAATTGTTTCGATATATTATAAATAGTACAAACTGTAATTAACCCTTTACCCCCCCAATGGGTCATATATGACCCATTTGTAGACACGATCAGAGAAAATAAAGATAGCATGAGACTGAAAAACTCCCAAGACATTATTTGTAGGGAACTCCACAAGCTATCGATTAATAAAAAAATACTTTGTTTCATTGCTCTACCTTCGAGATATATGACTTACAAAATCGATAATTTTGAAAAAAATGCAAAAATTCGAAAGTTTATAAACAAGATGTTCTCTACTCGCAATCGATAGAGGTCTTTTGGAATTTCTGTGTGATATTAATCGATGAAGAAGTCCACTGCTGAATTAGATGTGTTTCGAAAGCTTCATGCTAACTTCGTGAGCTAGGCATCCTAAGGAACACAATTGACCATGTTGTCACTGTTAGACAGATGGAGGCTAATCAAGAACAAAGTTAATATATGCGTTATAGACCTCAACTCATAAGAAGCCGAAATAGTATTTATGATGAATTAAATTCCTTCAGACATTACAAAATGGCTCAGAGTAAAATAGGCTTAAATTTGACAATAGGTGTAAAAAAAGCATGCATTCTTTGATGTTAATTTTTATCGGTTCGCTCGTTGCATTTTTCCTATCAGTTTAACAGGTCGAGACAGATGCTGCTTCTGTCCAGTCAATAATATGGTCAAAGAAAAAAAATTAAGTCTTATGATGTCGTTCAATTTCCATTTTCCACCACATGATTTTTACATCAATCAAACCGCCCTACTCCAGGAACAGGACGTTCGGCGCATTAGGCCACACCATTGGCATATTCAACAGGCTAATACTCTATTTATAAAGTTATTTCATCAGCGGCTCTTCTGGAACTGCTATGGGGGGGGGGGGGTAAAGGGTTAATAAAATGATATCATAATAATTTTTTTCAATCTTATACTGGTACTAATTACATATAAATTTGAGAAAAAAAAATAGATAAATAAAATTTAGTAAGAATAAGAAATGGAGAATGTAAGAAATTCATTCATTTTTGAATTGCTATAATATATATACCTATAAAATAATATGATTTAACTTAAGATATACTGATATTGTAAATAATAACATGCATCTTAGCCGAACAGTTTTCAAGCTTTCAAAGCACTTTGAATATTATTCAAAATTTCAACCGACAGCAGTAACACTTAAAAGCCTTATTGATTTTGGTATGTTTATATAAAGTTCGAAAAGATTATTCTTATTATTAATTTCTATTTATAGCTGTTAAAGATGATATAATAGCTTCATATAAATTTTTACGTGTTGAATTACTTGTTCGATGGTCTCATATGCGTAAAGAAATGAATTATATACCGGGAAGGTATGATAAAGAAAAATGAAATGAAATAAATAAATAAAATCTTTATTTAATTCATAGATTACTTGAAATGCCAAGTTTTAAACATATAAATTCACTTTATGATCAAAGTTTTTCAGAAATTCTTGCATTTAAAAATGTTGAGCCAACTGCAACAACACTTCGCAAGTACTTTGTATTGAATTTTTTTTTATTCTCAAAAAAGAAAAAAGAATTAACCTATTTTTTTTTTGAATTTTTCTATTAACATAATATAGCTTTACAGAAACATTAGTTGGTATTCGACGTCGACATGCGGATATTGTTCCAACTTTTGCTCGAGTTAATAATGTAATAATTATTTCAAATTTATTAATTTCAACATTGTAGGCATATATGGAAATGGAACAAACAGGTCCAGTTGATTTAATAGAAAAAAATCGTTTACAATATTTTTATGATCGAATTTTTATAAATCGTATTGGTATAAGAACATTAATTTATCAACATAGTAAATAAAGATTTTTATTTTTTATTAATTCAATTTAAAAGAATTTTATCTTTCTAGCTCTTTTATTTGGTAATGAATCTCCTCCAACTTCACAACAAGTGGGTATTATCGATCCTTATTGTGATGTAGCCCGTGTTGTTCAAGGTAAATTTTTGTTCGACGTTTATACTCATACTTTGTTTTCTTTTTTTATTATTATAAATTCTATATTAGAATAGTGAGAATTTTGAAATAATCTATAATACAAAAGTAATTATTGAAATCTCGATCGATGGTTCTCCGCTTAGGAACTTCGTAGAAAGTTTATTCTTATAAAAATTTGATATAAAACATCGTTAAAAGAGTTCTTACAACACATACTGTTGTTCCTATATTTTTTTTTTAGATTCTAAAGAAAACTTTTTTCTTGAAAATCAAATAAATGAGAAAGTAGTCTTTACAAAACTTTATTGACTTTTATGCTTTAGAAGGTTTCTTACGAATTCTTTAACAGTAAATAAAACATCTGATACATTTTTTGTTTTGATAGAAAACTCTACTTTGCATGAGACAGATAGGATATTGACAAAAAATTTCATCATTCGGGACTTGAGCTTGTTAGTAAAAGTTAAAATTAATTTGAATTTGTAGAGAGTTGTATGCTGTTTCGAAAAATGTGTTTTAGAAAAAAACAGGAGAGAAGTTTGTTCCGTATATGAAAAGTATTGCTAAGTCAGATGACTTAGATTTTGAAATTAATATAAAACTTGTAAAACACTTCGATCGTCAAGTATGATTAAAACATAATCTATTATAGGAAAACAAATAGGCATGATGCGAGAGATTCATTTGAAGAGAACAGAAGTTGAAAGAATTTTTTTGGTGACATCTTTGGTATTGAACGTTTTTTTGTTTATTTAAAGTTAATCCTAAAGAACTTTTCTTTCTATGGTTTTTGAAGCTCAAACTTTGTTCTTTTAACATGGAAAGAGACTGAACTCTCCACATTGTTTCTGAGCAGAAAACTATGGGTTGAAATTTCGGCAACTACTTTTGCGTTACAGTTTATATGACGATATTAATTAAATATCTTTTAATAGAAACAAGATAGAGAATTGCAGCTGTTACCATTATGAAAAGAAGATGAAGACGCACCATGTTGTATATTATTAATTTTTTTAATATGTTTTTTGAATATTTTTTCAATTGACTTTCTAGAAACAATGCTGGAACATGTTTGTTTTTTGTCAAAAGTAAAAAACGACTTCGAATTTCTAGTAGAATACTTATAAAGGGTGTCCCATAAGTCCTGAGTATCAATGAAAATTAGTTTACAGTAAAAACCTCTATATGTGAATACTCCTCCTTAATGAACACCTCGCTATTATGAACACCTCCTTATTATGAACGCTTTTTACTGGTCCCGAAGGTGTTTAGATTAGAGAGATTTTACTGTATATGTAAACGAAGAGTGATCCCTATAGATTTGCTTTCAAAAAGATCGATTGAAAACTTTAAAAAAAAACAACAAATGAAAAATCATTGTATTATACGATTTAATGTACCTGTATCTTATCTTTCTAAAAATGAAAGCTGCAACCTTCGACCTTGATTCTGTCAGACGTTATTCAAAATGTACTCGCCTTCTTTTCTTTTCTTTGAAAATGGCTTTAACGCATTATCGTCACATATCATAAAAAACAGTTCTTATCGAAATTTTATTATTATGACTGTAGTTGAAGAATGATCAATTTTTGAAAAATATACAGCACTGGTTTTACTATCAGCATATATTGAGAGACCATTTAATACCGTATCGAAGTGCCTCCATCATTACTTTTGGTATGTCCTAAATAGTATAAGTTTATCGAATGTGACAATAACTTCCAGATCGAATCTAGACGAGTGCAACACCTGTGGATCACGTGTAATCAAATATCTCATTCTTTATTTTATATCGCAGAGAAAAACACAATCTCAAAATATACATTATCTTCATCATACTTTATCTCTAAGTACATATAAAACTGATTATTTGTGAGTATTATTTCATCAGTCAAATCAAAACAAGACATTTTCTGGAAAATGTTACAAAGATATTGTCTGTAATTTAAGTATAATTACTAAAACTTTTCACCTCATACAAGTCAATTTATATTTGTATCATGAATTTATTTTAATTAGATAAAGTACGTAAAATGTTAAGTATTATATAAAAGTTCGTATAGATAACTACAACTATGTACTGTTTTAAAAGTCATTTATGTATTTGCATACATGTTCTTAATTTTTTAGAATGACATTTTGAATTGTATGTAATGCCTTTTTCTTTGCATGAATGGAATTTTCAACATATTTGTCAAGTACAAATATTACAAAAATAGATTTATTCCAATTAAAATATATTTCTTGCTAAGAAAGTAGGTGCAGCACCTGAGCATCAAATATCATTGCAAGGTGTTGCCCAGAAGCCTTTAATCAAGTTTTGATATAAAAACTTTATTTTTGAAAAAAAATCCAATTAAAATAGTATAATTCTCATTCATAACTATCACCTTAATTTTCAGTCTAGTCGCAAATACAAATCAGTACAACTAAAAAGTGCTAGACGTTTCAAATCTGTACTTTCTTCCTTCTCTATTGCCTCTTTATTTAAATACATCTATTGAATCAATAATATCTTTTCGTTCTAAATTCAATACCTACGTTATGTATATCTGTAATCTCACTCTTTCTATGTATGTAATAGAAGAATCTTGGTGAATAAGTATATCAAGCGACGTAATCAACATTTTTCTGAATTAATTCATTCATACAAATGTTGAAACTGTATTTAGGATGAGTCATCATCATCATAACACTAGATAGATGTTAGACTTCTAGAAATTTTCGATGGGTATGATCGATTGTTTTTAGGAATGTCTTGCTCTAATATTTTTTGTATCAATATGTTCTCAATTATGTTTTCTTTTTTTTTTTATTTTAAACGGTTTTGAAACAAAACAAATATTTTCGAAAACTTTCAGTCTAACCATCGATTTATATCTCTAGATATGATAGAAGTCAATAAAAACTAGTTTTTATAAAATATAATATTGTAAATTCTATACAATAATGTTGAAAAATGATGCAAAATATTTCTTTTTTTTTGTTTTCTAATGTTCTAATAATAAAATCTAAGACGAACTATTTTTAAAAGTGTAATTTTCATTTAACTAAAATTAAATGTAGGCAAATACATAAAAGAAAACAAAAACATATCTTTGTCCTTTTTGTTATTTTATAAAAATCAAGGTAGATGAATGAAAAATAATATTTGCTTTAGATTGATTACTTATCTATTTGACCTTCACATATTTTTTGTATCCATAGATGCTTATGCCACAGCAAAACGTTTGTTCGAACGAGCATCATATCGAGTTCCTGATGTTGAAATTACATCTTATAATGGTAAAGATATTACGTTGAAAATTAAAAAAGTTAAATCAAGAATTTCTTTATTTAATTCTTAGCACGCCAGAATGAAGACAGTCAAGTAACTATTGTCTATATTCCAGCTCATATTTATCATATTACATTTGAATTATTAAAAGTAAGTTTTTGTGTTTTGTTTTTTTTTTCTAGAAAGTTTTAATTTTTAATTTTTTGTTTTTCTTGTAAAATAGAATTCACTTCGTGCAACTATCGAACGTCATGGGTTAGATGCAAAAACCTACCCATCTGTACGTGTTCATATTGTTAAAGGTCATGAAGATTTAACAATAGAAATTGCTGATCGAGGTGGTAAGTTTCATAGAAATTTTTAATCAAATAAAATTAATAAAAGAATTATTAGTCTTGTTAATATTAGACAACAAAAGAATTTCGAATATAAATTGATTCTAGAAAAGCGTTATTTTATCAAAAGTATGAAATTTATCTTATGAAGACAGATCCCACAGTATGAATCATCGATTGAATTGATACTTTTTTCTTATAGGTAGAGTCCGATAAGGCTAATAGAAGTCTAAAAGAATTCATTTCTATGCTTTGCCTTTCGTAGTCTATCACTGTTTTGCCGATTTTCTTATTTATAGTAAGATATTTATGAAAAAAAATTGAATTATAGAGTTTTAATCTGAAATCTCCTTCATAGATATAAATCTCATGGTTATTCGATTGTCTTGAAAATTTCACCTTAAAAGAATATAGTTTTATTGAGGCATTTTCTAGTCGTTCCTTATGATTCATAATCATTCCTCTGACATCCAATATCTCGGTTTTTTAAGCTGAAATTTTTAAGATATTTTGTCGTAAATACCCAATTGTAGGTAAGAAAATCAACAAAACTATTATAAATCAGGAAAGATAATGCACTGAGATGAACCTTTGTTAAACTTCTTCTGGTCTTATCAGACGCTAATATTAACGAAGGAAAAAAAAAGGGAGCGTTGAAGTGTAGAGATAGGAATTTGGTGACCTCTCTCACAGATCGTGATAAGGAGGATATACGATCAAAGACCGTACATAAACAACGTCTCATTATGATATATGAACTACTTCCTTATTGAATTTCTAGAGGATTAAGTAAAAAAGATGGTAAAGAAATGTGTCTCAAAATAGATAGAATAAAATTATCTCCCTACCATTAGCAACAATAACTATATCATATTTCACATTTCAATCCAATAAGATGTGCTCTCACAGCCTGGTTTTTTTTCTTAATGTAATTATTAATTATGATTTTGTAAAGGTGGTGTTTCACGTTCAAAATTATCTCATTTATTTCATTATATGTATTCAACTGCACCTAAACCTCAAATAGAATCTACTGGTGATGCAAAAGGAACCCCTATTGCTGGTCTTGGTTATGGTTTACCAATAGCTCGTCTCTATGC
>CAJNOL010000369.1:113177-149647 GCA_905250125.1 Rotaria sordida | reverse complement strand
ATCTACAGTTGTTGTTGTTGTTGTTCCTAAAAGAATATGATGAGTTGTAATTGAATTTAAAACTTCATGGGTTGCAAAGTATCCTCATAGTATGTTGATAAATCGATTTCAGTCGGCTCTTGAATTTTTTTATATGGAGAGCTCATACCATTTCAAGACTCAATTCATACAAAGTTTAAAATTCAAAAATAAACATTTTCAATACTTGATCTGTTAGGTCAACTGAACAGTAATATATTCTATGATATGAAGCCTACTTCTAAGTAGTGAATGTACAATCTGAACTTCATTGTTTGCAGCTTACAGCTACCCAGGCTTAAACTTCTAAGTAGACAAAAAAAAAGTGATATATTCTCTGTTTTTATGTTTTGTATTTAGACTTTCTTTCGTTTATCTATCACTCTTGACTAAATCTGTCTTAATTTAGATGCATTTTTCCTCTAGCACGATCAATTCATCAGAAAGTTATATGGGATATGCGTTCGATAAAGTTCACTCAAGAGATAATGGATTGAAACACATCCTCTAGATAAATGTGCTTTTCGTATTAAGTAATTTCATTCTTTCATATTCGCTTTCTTCGCGCTTCATAAAAATAGTGAGTTTCCAATAGAAATGTGACTATACGATTGTTACTTTCTCATAAAAGAAACAATGTCATCGAAAAGACCTTTCTAGAATAGTTCAATAGTTTCGAAGTTTTAAAGAAAGCATTCAAAACTCTCTTGCAGAACACATGATTCACAAATCGCAGCGGAACAACGACTTTATAATGCTATCAATTTCGATAGAAATCCTAGCATCAAACGAGCATGTACAGACACTTTAAAAAGTGTCCGAACACTTAAGGCTACTCTCATCCTTTCTGAAAATTGAATTAGATCCTGACGCATGCAAATCGTATGAAATTTTCAGGATATGTTGGAATTGTAATGGAGAGAGTATGATAAAACTTTCAGCCCTATAACACGACGTTTGAGGGAGATATTCACTAAACAAGGGTCAACAATGTCTCATTTGGTAATCCAACATTCTCTGTAGATCTTCATTGTATATATTTAATTTTTTTTGTTCGAGAAAGCATGTCAGGATGTAGAGCCTGACAGAACTTGTTTTTGTAAATTTTCACTTTTTACGCGGACAAAATGGATGACAAGTTCAATAAATAAAAACCTCAGAAAAACTGAGAGTGTTTTAGGTTATTGAACTTGTCATCTATTTTGTCGGCTGAAAAAGTAAAAATTTACAAGAACAAGTTCTGTCATATCCTGCATTCTGAAATGTTCTCTTGAGCAAAAAGAATTTAAATATATAGAATGAAGGCCTACAGAGAATTTTGGATTATCAAATGAGACATTGTTAACTCTTGTTTAGCGAATATCTCCCTCAAACATCATGTTATAGGGTGAGAGTAGCCTTAAGTGTCTAGATACTTTTTGGAGTACCTATACGGTAAGTGCAACTTTGACTTATCTCAAAGATCTTTGCATATGCAAAGTGCAACAGTTTTCAAACATTCAAATATTTTTTTTCATTAAATCTTTGTACAAAGCAGTATTTAACTGTTTAGTCTATTACTTACGGGTAGTAGTTGTTGTCGTCGTCGTTGTTGTTGTAGTTGCTATTTGATTCAATGCATGAAAAAAAACAAAAATAATGAATTAATTGAATATTTCAGCTGCTTTGGGTTGATCTTAATACATCCTGCTTACAGTGAACATCAAAAGTATTTCGCTACTTTTTTGTTTTAAGTCATATTTTAAAACTACACAACATTAATTTGATTCCATTATGTCTGTATAGTAGAGGCCGAGTGTTATAGATAGACACCTTTTTAATATGAGAAACTTTTGAATATAAAATACAATAAAAAGAATCAAATTTCACTGCTGAGAAAAAAATGACATGAAAATTCGCAAAATTAGTTTTTTGTTATAGGATACTTTTATGGACAGTCAACCACAAAATCTTCAGAAAATTTTCCATTCTATCAGACTTTGTAGAAGTTTTTCGTTGACCATTTTGGTATAGAAACATTTAGAGTTTCACTGAGAAATGATGGTGTTATAGTCAAAATATTAAACACTCTGAAACTCCTAGTACTTCAAAATGTTGATAATATAGTTTGTTTTGCGAATATTTCTGCACAGTCAAATGATAAATTCTTGGTTTTTTTTTGTCAAAAATGCGTCGTGAAGAGCTCTACAAAAACCGTAAGAACAAATTCCTATTGACTTGTTCTGATGGTTTCTTCCATATTCAAAGTGGAAAAAACATACATGATGGTGCTACTTCCCGCTGTATTTAACTTTATAAAAATGTTCAGAAGACTTTTATATTTTGCATGTATCCTGGCGAAAAGAAATGCTAGCATCTTGATTTTTTTTCAAAAGATGCATCGTTGAAAGTTCTATAAAAGCTGTGAAAATTGTATAAACAAATACTTATTGCAAAATAAAACGCTCTGCCAAACATTTTTATTATCATTTTGCGCATTTTTATGTCATTTTTTTCTCAGCAGTGAAATTTGATTTTTTTATTGTATTTTATATTCAAAAGTTTTTCATGCTAAACAGGTGTGTATCTATAACAATCAGCCTCTACTGTACAAACATATAATGGAATTAAATTAATGTTGTATAGTTTTAAAATATAACTCAAAACAAAAAAGTGAGGAAATATTTTTGACGTCCAATGTATTCAATTTTGAGAGAAGAATGAGTTTCACGTTTTTTTATATCGTATTTTGAATTCTAGGGCAGAACCACTATTTTTCAAAACGTAGGCAAAAAAAATTTAATTATACCGAGTGCCATTTTTGAATAAAAACTGACGCTACTAGTAACAATGCATACGAATATTGATACTAACTTCGTATTCGTTCCCTCATTATTCATCTATACTTTATTTAGAATTTATTCGATTCAGCTATACAGAAACATTAACAGTCATCAAAAGAGAATCATAATTTCTGTAAAACTTCAAATGTTCAAGTTAGTCTCATTCTATCTCATCTGATGATTCATTCAAATTTCTACGGTTATATCTGAAGTAGTAAACTACTCCTTTTCGATTAATAAGAACAAATTATAGTATCAAAATCTATTCGATTTTCCAAATAAATAATGAAATCATTCAAGCAAATAAAAGAAGACATTAGCTTACCGTTGGTTCTACGAGGAATTACTTTTGTTGGCAGATAAACTGGTATCAGCGACAGAATGATTACTCCTGCCACAACAGCAAGAATCCCCAACATACCCAGGGTGGCGAGTATTGGTGCCAATACACCTGATAGTGCATTTCTGAAAATAGAACAATATTTTGAAAAAGAATTCTTCAGCAATGTCATTCGTTGACTTAGAAAAAAAGAAGTTGTGCTGAGAATAAGAATGGAGAAACCTCTCTGAATCAGTTATATGTGAACTACAATGAATTAATTGAATTTTCTCTTTTCTTTAGAAGAGATATGATTTTTAGTACTTCAAAGATTTGCCAACAAACTCGTTTATATTCTCATCTAAAAAGCTCCAAGTCTTTTCTTGTGTGCAGTGAAGTTAACTCACCAATTAAGTTTTGCAAAAGACATCAGAACTATTATGAGGTCGATGTGTGGATGTGTTCTAAACATTTTCAATAGTGAAGACACTATTGGAAAAGTTGATTGTTAGAGACATTTTCCAACAAGGTGCATAGTATACTTTCTATCAAATTTGGAAATCAGAACAATTTTTTTCGTTCCAGAAGAGTGAAGAAATACTTCTTAAACTGAACTTTTCGAAAAAAAAGCCTTAGAAAAGATCAAGATTGCTCGCAAATTTCACATAAAGTTGGGATATTAATGCATTCAAAAACACTACTACCATATGGCACAAAAAATATGACTAAAAAACTATGTTCGATTAATGATATTCTATTGAAATACGCAATCTTTGTATATGATCTCTAGGAATGTTTTTCTTTAGAAAATTCTCGGAGTATTCTCTTTGTGTAAATGAATGACTTTCTCATTTCTATGGCAAGTGCTAGATCAATTTTAGATTACTTGATCGTTCTGATAACTACATTCCTCACTCTCACCTATCAAATCTAAAGTATAAACGAATGGTTTATTTCAATCTTAGTTGCCTTACGAATATCATTTGGGCGGACAACAATGCAGTCCACAATTACTCCCTCAAAGCTCACAAAAACAACTTCTCAATATTTTCTACTCATTCTATTTAAAAAAATATTTTAATTCGCGACGTCTAAAACTATTTGTCTCAAAAGACTTTCTCTTCAAAAGCCAAATATCTTGGTTATAAAATAAGAGGAAATATGAATTATCTTAAAGACACTGCAGATCGCCGCTGTTTCATTGCTCTATCTTATGAAAATATTATTGTTTCAAATTTTCCTCAATCTCTAAGTAGCCTATACATTGACTGCTACAATCACATATTTATGCACATATATCATTGTCACAGAAAGAGTCCTCTTCACCGATATTTAGAATTAGAATAAATCAGTTAAATTGCAATTAATATGATATCGATTTTTTTGAGTAACTGCTGCATGCCTATTCTCTTATACATACACATTTTTTTGTCGGTGCTTGCTTTCTCTTTATACATTTTCGATACATATTGCATGATCACTCAATCCGTCCGGTTTCGTTTCTCTACTCATATTCGAGACTATGATCCTTGTTTCTTGTTCTCTATTGTTTATTCACATCGATTATGATATTTCTACTTCTGCTTTCTTACTTTATTTTCTGTTCGTATCTCATCTCCGTTATCATCGATCATTCGGGATTAATTTACAAATAGATCTATAAAATGACGTTTCGTTTCTTTCATCTAATCAAAACGTCTGCTTGTTGTTATCTGATGGATGTGATGTTGAGAGCAGGGGTACCACTTTATATTTATTTTCAATTTAATTTGTGCACAAATTAAGTTCAGTAATATAAATTTATTTCAAATATAAATTATTTTCACGTAATTTAAAGTTTATTAAATTATAAATTACACAAAATTATTCTTTTTCCTTTTCACACTTCATCCAAGTCAGACAAACAAAGGAAAAACGCGTAAGAATACGTTGAGATTTTAACGAAAACAAAATCGTAAAAAGTGCATATGTGAACACTTTCGTAACTCATTAAGAGAGCCTCTAGAAGAACAACGACCATGAGGCAGTATACGAGGCACTCAACAACATTTTCATTTTTGATTTTTCGCATGCATTCGAAAGGACATTGTCTATAACTACTAAACCTAACATTTTAGCTAATTTAGATTTTTCATTGTAAAGTTAGCCTTGATCTACTTCTTACACCATCTGCCTACTATCAACAAAAATAGTAATAAATTATCTCATAAATATCTACTAAGATTATATTAATAGGAGCGAGAAAATTTTCTTATGTAATATACCAAACTATAGAGCATACAAAGATGCAAAAAAATGATCTATGTCGAATACTGTATATTATTCATTTACTGAACTAGAATGAGTAGAAAAGGTAATAGTTGACCAGTCTATGAAGCCCAACTTTTGGAAGTATATGTGCTGCCATTTATCGAAATCATGAGATTCCAGACTGGATTTTTTATATATTATGTAACTTTTGATTCTCTACAAAATGGTAAAAAATTATCGGAAAAAAACTTGAGAATGGATAACAAAAAGAGGCATATACTGTCAGTTACGAGGTAAACAACTGCTAGGATAATGACCTCAAGGATTTTATAAGGATTTTCATTTATAAAAACTTTCACCTCACACAAATTAGGATTCTATGTTGGATCGAATGGCATAGACAATTCTTTCGAAAAAAGAAAAAAACTTTTACATCTCCTCTATAGCTGTTAGGAGAGGTATAGGAATTTCGAAAAAATTTCTTTTTCTTGTAATTAAAATATGATCAATCAGGAAGATGGGAGTAAGAATACTGATCACAACCATGTACTGGAAGTCCGTTATCATCTGTGATTTAGTAGTATAAATTGAGCATCTTAGGACATTTTCTTTCTATAAAACGTCTTATGTTCCACTATAAAAGTGGTCTTTATACTAATAAGTTACAAATAATAACGGACTTTCAGTACACGGTTGTGATCAGCATTCTTATTCTTCTCTTCCTGATTAATCATATTTTAATTGCAAGAAAAATATTTCCTCGAAATTTCCATACCCTTTCTCAGAGTTGTAGAGAAGGCCCAAAAGTATTTTGTTTTTTCGAAGGAATTGTTTATGCTATTCGATCCAATATAGACTCCTAATTTGTGTAAGGTGAAAGTTTTTATAAATGAAAATCCTTAAAAAATCCTTGAAGTCATTATCCTAGAAGTATTTTGTAGAGAATCAAAAGTTACATAATATATAAAAAATCCAGTCTGAAATCTCATGATTTCGATAAATGGCAGCACATATACTTCCAAAAGTCGGGCTTCATAGACTGATCAACTATTACTTTTTCTACTCATCCTACAGGGTGTCACAAAATCTTTACGCTCCCTCTACAACTTAAAGTATCAATGATATCACGAATGTACTTTATACCAAATTAAAGTGCATCAAAAACTAGATTTATTGGTGTTAAATAATAAAGGTTATGAAGAAATTTTCAGAAACTTGATACTGTTTTTGATGTAGAAAAGTAAAGTACCAGTAATTCAAAAATGGAGTAAAATATTTTTCTTGGATATTTTCCTATGATTCGATAGAGCTCGTCGAGCTGTACAGAACTATATATTTCAAAAATAATTTTGAGTCATCTTTTTGAGATAAAAAATGTAAAAAACTACTTATGAAACCTCAAAAAATGTTCAACAACTTCACTTTTTTTTCACATGGAAGAAAACCACTCAATTTTTCAATAAAATTAGCTTTTGTTCATTATTTTTGCTATCTCAAATGTTTCGAAATATGCTCATCCAGTGTCGCGTGAAAAACTACATCAGATGAATATGTGTCGAGGCATTTGAGATAGCAAAAATAATGAACAAAAGCTAATTTTATTGAAAAATCGAGTGTTTTTCTTCCATGTGAAAAAAATGAAGTTTTTCAACATTTTTTGAGGTTTCCTAAGTAGTTTTTTACACTTTTTATCTCAAAAAGATGGCTCGAAATATTTTTGAAATATACAGTTCTGTATAGCTCGACGAGCTCTATCGAACCATGTAAAAATATCCAAGAAAAATGTTTTACTTCATTTTTGAATTACTGATACTTTACTTTTCTACACTAAAAAAAGTATCAAATTTTGGAAAATTTCTCAAGTTCTATATTAAAATGTCTTCATAACCTTTATTATTTAATACCAATAAATCCAGTTTTTGACGCACTTTAATTTAGTATAAAATACATTCATGATATCATTGATACTTTAAGTTGTAGAGAGAGCGTAAAGGTTTTATGACACCCTGTAAAAGAATTGTTTTAGTCTGGCTCATGACTTTTTGTGTTGATTGATGAAACTTTTCGTCGCTTAGGAGAGTTTCACTCTGAGTCCTCGGATCTATGAAAGATTAACTGTTGCTTTTTTCTTCATATTCAATCTATATGACGTATAACCGAGCACTAACCTTATTTACATCTCACGATACCCTACTGTGTAACTATCTGTTCTATCTCTTTCTCCTAAAAACATCATTCTCGAAATTGATGACAACATTATCCCTTCTGTCTATCACAGAAATATCAGAACTTTTTCACGAAAATTATCATCGTTCAACTATGAAACATGATTTCATCTTCGACATCAGAATCGCTCAGCAACTCATTCTAACCCAATCCATAAAACAAAAATGAAAAGTAACTTACCTGTTTGGGACTACTATAAAAGCCATGTGTAATTGATGTAATCACTTTTGAAATTAACTGTTGAGCAGAAAAGATGTAATATATATGTCTATTATTATCTAGAACGAGACAAAGAAAATATAAAAAAGAACGAATCACTTAAAATCAGGAATAGTACTGAGTATCGATGAAAGCCATGGCTCAGTCGAACAAAAATCGATCATAAGCTTAGGTGCGAACATTGAATCATGGCATATACTGCAGATTTCACATACATCGATTTGTTCTTTATCAATTTTCAATATTTATTTCCTACTTGAAGGGCAACGTTTTCAACTTTTCAAAAAAACAAACAAGATCATCGGTTCAACGTGCCGTGCCCTTTTATATCTAATCTATTTGTAAAAGAGATTACTAAGAAAATTGAGAAACAAGAGACGAATAGTTGATAAAGCTAATCTCTGCATCTGTTACTGCAGAGTGGCTAGGTTGTTTAACAAGTATTCAGTAGATACCGTGTTACAATCTCGCAATCAAATATCTAGGAACTATTTATTGACTATTGTTTCTCTCACACCACCATACAATGGTTCTTTTGATTTCAATTTGAATTTGCAAGAAAAACAAAACTTGATTTCAAACTAAAATGCGGTGCTTGCTGCTCTTTATAATTATCATGATTACATGTACAGTATATATTCCTTTTCTGTAGAGCGCGGCTATTGGAAGTCTTTCGAATTGTCACAATCATATGTATAGTATGTACTCCACCTCTTTTACAGGATACAGGCTTTGCGACTCTTTAGAATTGTCATGATCATAACTCTAAAGCGCTGCAAAATCCACACCCTATAAAAAAACGGGTCTATACAATATATATATATCATGATGATAGTTCTAAAGACCCGCAAAGCCCGTCATACCCACAAGATCCGCAAGACCCATAAGATCCGCAAGATCCACAAGAACCGCAAGAGCTACAAAGCCCGGAAGACCCGCAAGGCTCACGAGACCCGTAAGACTCACAGGACCCACGAGACCCGTAAGGCTCACAAGACTCACAAGACTCACAAGACCCATAAGACCCACAAGACCCGTAAGACCTACAAGACCCGTAAGACCCACACGACCCGTAAGACCCACAAGACCCGTAAGACCCGCAAGACCCGTATGACCCGTAAGACCCACAAGACCCGTAAGACCTACAAGACGTGCTAGACCCTCAAGACCCGCAAGGTCTCCAAAACCCGCAAGACCTGTAAGTCCCGTAAGACCTGCAAGACTCACAAGAGCTGCAAGGCCCGGAAGATCTACAAGACCCGGAAGGCTCCCAAGACCCACAAAACACACAAAACGCGCAAGTCCCGCAAGATCTCCAAGACCCGGAAGACCTGTAAGTCTCGTAAGACCTGCAAGACTCGTAAGACCTACAAGACCTGGAGGATCTAAAAGACACATAAAACTCACACGACACACAAAATCCACAGGACCTGCAAGATCTGGAAGACCCGCAAGATTGACAAGATCCGTAAGACCCATAAGACTTACAAGACCTGCAAGTCCCGGAAGATCCGTAGGACCCACAAGACCTGCAAGAGATGTAAGACCTACAAGACACATACTTTATCAAAATGAAGGGTACATTTGGTGTTTAATATAATCGAGATTCTTGAGTGTCGAGTTCTTATGTGAATCTGACGGACGTTAAAATCTGATGGGTGCTATGACTATTGTCGACGTGATCCATTTCTATTTTTGTATGATTGTCAGATGTCTTGTGGACTATATATTTAGGGGCTTATTGCTTTTTTTAGATCCGCTAAACCATTCGTTTTTGATAAAATGGCTGCTTTTTTTTCCTCCAAAAGTCAGTTTGAAATCAAAAAGCGTATGGACTCCACGTCGCCGATCGAATAACATGCCACTTGCATTGTGACACGCGGCTGCACAGATCGTCAGTATGTAGCTAGTTAGGGTGTTTTGGTTGCTCAAGTGGTTAAGCGTAGGAAATCTAATGAATACCTGTCTTTGAATCGAACTATAGCTAATAATAGTTGTTCTGGAATAACGAACTAATGAATCCACCACTACTCCGCACACTTTATCCTAAGCTACCTGCAAGACAGCGCATTACTTCTTTCTCTTCGGAAAGTACCGCTTCGTCCTTTGAAACTCTAGACAAATTAATGTGTCCGCAATAGCAAGTGTCTTTGTCAGCTGTAGAAGCATAGTAGACCACGAACCAGAAGTAATATGACCAATTTAGTGTTTATCCTATACAGTCATACTCCTTCACTCGACAGAAAGACAGAAGATGACATACTCCATGTTAATCTATTTCATTCTTACCTGGTGAATATGCAAGGTATCCAATAGAGAAAAATTATGAGCAAGTGGCTGCTAAGTAATACAGGGACACCCTGCTTTTATATCTCATATACATTAACAATAGTCGCAATGATAATTATCATTTTCTCTTGTATGATAAAACCACAGCAAGAAGGAGAGGTAATATCACACACATAGTGTTTACTCGTTAAAGTCGTTCTCCTTGTCTTGACAGAAAGAGAAATTATTATAAACTCCATAATGATGTATTTCGTTTCTATCTAATGAGTACTGTCAATATGCAACGACAAAAAGATTAACAAGTAGCTTGTATTCAATACAGCGATGTCCCTCGGTTTTTCACCTTAAATAAATTAACCATACATGTAATATCATGTTTGTCTTTCTCTCCTATAATGAAATCAATGCAAGAAGGATAGATAATGTGACATAAATAGTGTTTACGAATTAAAGTCGTTATCACTGCCTTGACAGAAAGATAGAAGATAACAAGCTCCCTAATGATATATTTCGTTCCTATCTGATGCGTATGATAAGATGCGCGGCGAAAGATATTGATTAGCACCTGTTTATTATTCAATGCAGTGGTGTCCGTCTCTTTTACATCTTGAATAATTTAATCATAGGCCTAATCCAAGGTAACTTTTTCTCTTCTATGATAAAATCAGAGTAAGAGCGAAAATCAATATCACGCAAATAGTTTTTATGCATTAATGTCGTTCTCATTGCCTTGACAGAAAGAGAAATTATTATAGGTTCCTTAATAATATATTTCGTTTCTACCTAATGGGTAGAGATATCATTTTCCTATTAATTTAAAGTAAGTATAAATTATCATAATTTATATTTATTTTTAAACATCACTTATGAAAAAAAAAGATTTATCTTTTAAAAATAAATACATATTATCATTATTCAGATTTAAAATAATTATAAATTATGGTAATTTATCTTAATTTTTAGATATAAACTTTTTTCGTAATTTTTATTTATCTGAAATATAAATTATTCGTACTTCATTTGTAATTTAATAAAGTATAAATATATTGTGACTTTTAAGTGAATTCCACATTTTAGAAAATCAATTTTAAAATGTTGCAGTATTTTCAAAGTTTTATTATTCATTGATTGAATTTAAAATATTTATAGAAATGTTTGATTTCCTAAATAACAAAAATTCATTTTGATTTTCTAACAATCTTATTTTCGAAAAAAGTGGAAAGTCAAGACTGGTTGTAAAGAATATTCGAAAAATCAATTACGATTTCGACAAAAATCATGGTACTAATCACGACATGTTTCTTAATACCATTTTAGAAAATTAGTTGATATCATTGATCACGAAATGAGACATCCAATACGTAATTTTCTCAAAGAAATAAAATCATATTGTGATCAAGTTCAAAAATATTTTTTTTTCTAAATTTAAAGATGTTCATTCGTATTACTGCATAATTTATGAGAAATAATTCACGGGAATTATTCTTATACGAATAATAATTTAATTTTCATATATGAATAATATTAAAAAAATTAAAAATGTTCAAAATAAACCAGAGTATGAAAGATTAGCTGTTATTTTCTAATATATTTTAGGTATACATATTGTCTATAGAATGGACTAATGCAAATGTTTTCGTATGGTTGGTCGAGAATGTTTTTGATGAATATGCGAACAAATTAAAATGTATTGATGAATTACTCATTCAAATGATGGTTGAGTCTAATTTCAAATTTATTTTAGAAGAAGAAATTGAGTTTGTATTGCTGTTAAATTTAAGTTCATGATCAATTGAAAAACTATTATCGTTTATTAAAGTTGATAACATTATTACCAAATCGGCTACTTTGTGTTAAAATACACTCTAAAAAAATCGGTTTCTTACCGAACCCCCAAAAAAGGTTCCGGAGATGTCTAAAAGCATCCAAAGATGTCCAAAGTCTCAAAAAAAGGATAAAAAAAATCTACGAAACCTTTAAAGGTTCTTACCGTGTACCGAGGATAAGAACCTTTTGCTGCGAAACCTTTTTTAAGTTCCGTACAGCAGAAAAAGGTTTCGTAGGAAAATACGAAACCTTTAGAGTTTCATATTAAACCCTAATAGTTTCGTACTAAACTCTCATGATTTTGCACTAAACCCTCATGATTTCGTAGAGTTTAATACGAAACTCTAATGGTTTCGTATTTTCCTACGAAACCTTTTTCTGCTGTACGGAACTTAAAAAAAGGTTTCGCAGCAAAAGGTTCTTATCCTCGGTACACGGTAAGAACCTTTAAAGGTTTCGTAGTTTTTTTTATCCTTTTTTTGAGACTTTGGACATCTTTGGATGCTTTTAGACATCTCCGGAACCTTTTTTGGGGGTTCGGTAAAAAACCGATTTTTTTTAGAGTGTAGCGTTCGAAAAAAATCAAAGATATTGAAAGAAAGTGTTTGTTATACCACTAAGTAAGTGTTCATTCATTTGTATTAAATAATCGATTGTGATTTCTCTTTCTGTTTTTTTTTGGTTTTAGCATCATTGCGACATTAAATGAAAAATGATTAGATATACTTATACACCAAGAGCACTCCAATGAGTAAAATAATTTATTATTTTGGATGATTTCAATCTCGATGCTGGACATTACGTTGTTGATCATCAGGACCAGCTGAAAGATTTTCTATCGACTTGGTAAACAGCAAATCAATCACTTAATTAATCTTGATTAAGTTCAAATGCTTTACAATTTACTGATGTAATACTTCATTAAATGATCCAACAACTGTCAGATAATTCTTTAACAATCTCAACAACATCTCAAATAATAAAAAAAAATTACATTAAATTACGTATTGCCTAGGTTTAATAAAGCTTTTGAAGAAGATGCTGAAGCTCCATCACCACTAGGCTTTATAACACAATGCACACAGCAACAACAATTAGTTGAAACGATTCATAACGATGTAGTCCATAATTCTCGTATTGATTTTTATTCAACAGCATTCAGATTCGGTTGAATGATGTTTTTGTGAAAAATATATATTCAGCACTTGGTAAAATATTTGTCGAAGATACGGTATGTTTGATACAAGATGTGATTATAATGACAAACTGGAGAAGCAGTGTTACTGCTATCCTCGGTATACAATGTTCACTACACTACTTCATCATTCACCTCTCTTTTTTTCACATAAAACACAAGTTTATATACGAGAGAGGAGAATGAGCAAAAAAACTACAACATGAGAATCACGTTACAACAGAAAGAGAATGAGGCTCAATCATACATAGATATGCGTAAGAGTAACGCGATTATACAAACTACGTAATATCGATTGTATAACAACATTTACAGAAAGGACAGATATTACATAAGATGATATGTCCATTAGCACATTAAAGAGCGTATTATTTTTGATCGAATAATAAATTATTGAAGTATTGTTGAGTTTGAATGACTTGTTCGAAAAACTCAATATATTTTCAATATCCTCTGCACATTTATTTATTTTTGTTTGTTTCTATGAACAACTTATAGGTGAAATCAATCTTCTTTCTGATCCATTTGATGAAGATATTGTTCAAGCATCAAAATCAAATAGTACAAAATTAGTGAGATGTTTGGATCACCCAACAAAAAAAATGATAATTGAAGGTAATGCATTTAATTAATATTAGTATCTTATTTTCTTTGTTTTCAAAGAAAAGCTGTATTTTATACCAGGACGCTTGATTATGAAGTATTACAAATACTAAAAAACTTATTAAATCATGTTAGTAATCTATTGAACATTTAAATGATTGTGTAATTTTCATCATTTAACATTATCATCGTTAATTTTAGGAAACAATCGAGGGCTATTCGATGATATAATATGAATAGTTTAAAATATTAAAAGTTATTTTTTTCTTCTTGAATACAACATACTTACTACGAAAAATTCACAAGGTCAAGCTATGACTGTTCAATTGGATCAGAAGATATACTCAATATGGAATATTTAGCAAAGATTCGAGCAGGATTAGAAGTACGGAATGATATTTCTATAAACAAATTTTTTGAAATCTTATTAAAATTAATTTTTTTGCTATTGTTAATAATTAGTTTTTGAACTGACTCTTTTTTTATTCGATTGCTTTTTTTTCATTTTTTTTGTGCATTATATGTTCATTAAAGAATAAGAATAAATTAAAGAAACTGATCATAAAATGAAAATGAAATTTGATTTTCAAATTTTCCAAAAAATGCTCCAATTACTCGGTTATATACGAATTTCTAGGAACATAGGTCAAATAATCTGACAATCAGATCTTATGGGATCCTTACAAGATTATATACGATCTTAATGTGTGATCTGGTATTATTATATACTATCGTATGACAGTCGGATACGATCTTGTATGATAATCTTGAAGCCACCATTTCTGATTAAAATGTATTGTATGATTCTTGTATGATCTTGTATTATTCATGTAAGATTTCATACAGCTATTGTATGCATTGCCTAACTGATTTTCGTGTACTGTTCACCGCTCTCTAACTCACTTTTTCAAAGAAATCGGTTGCTTTGATTGGATTCTTTTTGTTTTGAGAGAAAAGCATTGCCACATAAATTTTTATAGTCTTGGTTGCGTTTAAGACTGAATTTAATATTAAAAAACACACAAAACAATTTTATTATTTTCATATCGACAAATACAATAAATGTGACAAAATTTTATCAAAAACAAATCACAGTTCGTTTTGCTTATAATTTCAATATCCTCTCTAGACAACTTATTACAGTAATACAAGATAAAGTCAAATATGAAAGCATGAGCTTAATTAGTTACAAAACTGCAATTTTGAAAAATGATTAAATAAAGTTATATTAGATAAGTTTTATTTTAATTAGAATGATAAAATAAAATAATCAAATTAAATCATGTATTTTAGTTTAATTTTAAATAAGTCTAATATATTAATTTTATTTTAATTAAAAATAACAGAGAGTAAATATATTGGATTAACATTAGCTCAATATAATATGGATTAAATAATGATATCCGACTAAATCTATTTTCTTTCGAAATAAAATAAATATAATAAGTCTATGGATTAACCTTATCTTAATTAAAATAAAAAATAAAATAAGATATTCGAATTGAGTAATTTTATTTTAGTATAGTATAAGCTATATAATGTTATGAAATTAAATTTATTTTTTTTTAGTTCTAAATAGAAAATCGTATTAGATTACTTTTAGTTTAACTGAAATAAAATATTTACATTAAATGAAATTAATTTTGTTTTACAGTGATTTAAAATAAATAAAAAACTTCACATAATCTATTTGAATTAAAATAAATCAAGAAAATATAAAAGAATTAATCGATGATATAGAAAAGCGATAAAATAAAATTATTGAGATTTTAATGTCTAAAACAAAACTGAAACTATTTTGAAGAATTGTATGTAAATATAGAAAAAAAAAACTTCGTACAATTTTAGAAAAAAATACAATATACAACCTTCACTCATTGAACTAAAACATAAGATGAATGTAACGATTTCTCTAGTTTTTATATATTCTATTGTGACCATTATTAGATTACGAGTACTCCATATTGATGAGTATTTTATTTAAAAATTAAAAACAAATTCAATTGTGTTTCTAGAAAAATGCGGAGAATATCTTTTTCTACGAACGTAAATGACAAAAACAACTTAGTGAGATACCACCTAAAAGAAAAATAAATTCGATTCGCTCAAATGAATTTGATCAGTTGTTTGGTTTTTCAACAGATAAGCATAACTATACAACCCACCACGAGAATTCTGAAACTCGACTCTACTTAAATCCCATAAGATTTTCCGAGTAATTCAACAACGTCCGACAGATTCTTATCTGATGTCGGTTCTGTTGATTTCCGATAGTTGACCCAATACTCGGAAAACATCGGCTGCAAGCTGAATTCCATACACACCTTTTGAATTTACAGCTGAATATTAGATCCTATATGACCTCAGTCCCCTTTCCCTCTAACGCTTCTTTTCTCACTTGCCATTAGGCCCAAATTAACGCGCTAAATTTAGTTTAAAAAAAAATAAAAAATTACAATAAAGCAAAGTAGCATTGAAAAAGTGAATTATTATAGAATAAAAACAAACTATAAAAACATCAAATAAATAAGAATTAAATTATAAAATAAAAGTAAAAATTAAATAAATAAATAGAAATAAAAAGAATAAATTACCATAGAAAAGAAACAAACCACACAAAAATAAAATAGATTAAAATTAAACTCTAAAATAAAAGTAAAAATGAATTAAATTAAATGAAAATAAATAAATCAGTTGTAGTCACTGCCGATGAGGCTCTTACCATAATCCAATCTAGAAGAAAATAAAATAAAATAGAATATAATAATAAATTTCCCCCTAACCCATCTGTACACTGATTGGTGTAATTTACATCACTGTACTCTGTATGGATGAGGGCGCTGTTATTACAGTGAAGCAGAATCGAATAAAAATAAATAAATATAAAATGGAATAAAATAAAATGTATTAAAATACAATAACAAAATAAACGTAAAATAAATTAAATTAAAATTCAGTTAAAGTAAAATTAATCAAAATTAAATAAACTAAAATAAAATGAAATATTGACCAAATTCAAGTATCTATAGATACTTTCATACCGTCGAATTTCGTCGAATCCGGCAAGTTCCCATCATCAGATATCATCGGATTCTATTGTTGGAAACCGATAGAATTCGACGGTAGAATTCATCGGAAATTGGCGGGTATTGATGATTTCCGATAGTGCGATCGTATAGAATGCTGACTGTCGGATAATATCGGATAATTCAAGGATTCTATCCGATCCGGCTGGATGAATTCGAATTGCTGACTTAATCTCGAAGAAAAAAATTTCGAAAGAAAAAATCTCGAAAGAAAAAATCTCGAAAAAAAAATCTCGAAAGATGAAATTCCGAAAGAACAAAATCTCGAAAAAAAATCTCGAAACAATAAATCTCGAGAGACAAAATGTCGACAAAATAAAATCTCGAAACACGAAATGTAGAAAAAAGGCTAATTCAAACGAAAAAAAATACGAAACGCAAAAACTCGAACTTTAATGCATTGAATTTTCAAAAAAAAATTCGAAAGATGTCCTCTCATTCTATGATCGATCGTTCGATCAGATTCAAATAGATATTATTATGACTGGCGTGTTTTCCATTATTTTTCTTTCATACACTTTTGCGTTCTGTGTGTTCACAAGTAGCTTTTCTTTTTCTTTGGTCTATTGTATACATCGTCTAAATTGTATGTGCTATCCTTTTCCATTCACTCTTCGCCCATTATTCTATTAACACTCTCGTTATTGCCTCTGTTGTTATTTATTTCGCTTTTTATTTTATTACAAAACATGTCATCACCTAATGTGGATGGAACACCTGAAATTTCATTTTTGATTAGCAATAAAGGTAAACGTTTGTTGGTTATTAATGGATTTGTATATCAACAAAACAAATCAACTGCGAAAGTAAATTACTGGGTTTGTGAAGAAAAACTTTGCAATGCAGGTGTACATCTCACTTCGAATGATTTGTTTCTCAAGTACACGCAAAATGCTCATACTCATTTGCCTAAACCTGAACGATTGGTAATTCGCAAGATGATGACAAAAGTCAAAACTCGAGTTGATCGAGAAACAACAGCTATTGGACAAATTTATACTGAAGAGCTAGTGAAAGCTAATCTTTCTCGAACAGCTCTTGCTATTGCTCCAACAGCTCGTGAAGCTAGTAAGTGTAAATTATTTCTTTGAAAAAATGTTGATCATTTTTTCTGTTTAGATCATGGTCTTAATGTTCTTCGACGACGAACCACACCTGTTCTTCCAACTTCTGTGGATTTCAATATTCCATCACGTTATCAAAAAACAACTGATGGAGAAAGATCTTTACTTGCTGATAGAATTCAGCCTGGTGGTGAAAAAGTAGAAAAAAGATTAATTATCTTTTCAACCGATGAACAACTTCGTCTTCTCTTTACATCACCCCATATCATGATGGATGGAACATTTGACAGTTGTCCACCTTATTTTGAACAAGTTTTTTCAATACATGGAATAAAAAATAAGCAAAGTGAGCTACTTTTAAAGTATTTTATAATCATTTATATTTGTTCTGATTGTATAGGTTTTGTTTGTGTTTTTGCTGTCCTTTGTGGTCGGTCCACAGTGATTTATAAAGAATTAATTTCAGTTCTTCATCAACATGCTCGTCGACTTGATCTTCAATTTCGTCCAACAAATATTACAACGGATTTTGAACCAGCTCTTATTAAGACAGTGGCCGATGAAGTAAGTTCACTTTTTGTTTCTTTGGATTAATACTTCTCAAAATTTTTAGTTTCCCAATGTGCATCACATTGGGTGTTATTTCCACTATACAAAGTCAGTTTATCGACAGATTCAACAACTTGGTTTGGTCACTGTCTACCATGATGATGAAGATGCACGATCAAGTGCACGCAAGCTTATGGCTCTTCCCCTTATCCCACTTAATCAAATTGAGCGTGGTTTTCGAGAAATTTCAAACAATGCTCCTGATTCAATACGACAATTAATTGATTATTTCAACAGATACTGGATGACGAAGGTGAAGTGGGCATTGTGGAATGTATCCGATGTTGATGTTCGAACGAACAACATTGTCGAAGGTAAGTTTCTTTTTGTTTTTCTTTTTTCGCACTTATTCTGTTGATTAGGTTGGAATCATCGATTCAACCGTTTAGTGGCTAAATATCACCCCAATGTGTGGCATTTTTTTGATTGTATTAGAAAAGAAGAAGTTGTTGTTCGTCAAAAGATATTAAAGATGATGACAGGTGCAAAGAAGAATATAAACAGAAAAGATATTATTTTTCAACAACGTGTTGATTCACTTGCATCGGATTTTAATCAAAATAAAATCAATCTTGGTGATTATCTTCAAGGACTTTCTGTATTAATTGGAGCGAAGTAATATCTTTTCATAATTCTTCTCTTGTTATTCTTAATGCAATTTATTTATTTTATCCATTTATTGTTATAAACTTTAAGAATAAAATTTCTATTGTATTTGGATGCTATCTGATAATTTTAATCATATTGTATATTACTAGCGACTCGATATTTTTTTGTTCGATATTTTACTTTTTCGAAAATTTTTCTTTCGATTATTCATTTTTTCGAGATTTTTGTTTTCGAATACCTGGCTTTTCGGGATGTCACATTTTCGAGTTTTTATTTTTTCGAAATTTTATTTTTCGATATTATTCTATTCGAGATTTTTCTTTGAGATTTTTGTTTTCGAGATTTAGTCAACATACCGTGAATTCGATGTGGGAAAATATGTGTTTTCGATTCGAAAAGACGTACAATTTCAATTAGAACGTATTCAATCTCTTAAAAGAGCTTCCATGAGTACAACAAGTATCATTTTAATATGCGAGGCACTCGATAAAATTGTTTTTGCTCATTCAATGCACCAATCTCTAAAATCACCGATCCTAAAATTTTAGGTTCTAATATCCTTGCTTTAAAAAGTTAGCTAGTACCGACTTTTAGTACTATCAACCATTTTTGAAAAAAAAAAAGAAAAGTATTCTATAAAAGATATACCAACTTGTGTTTCAACAGATTATTCAAATTTTTCAGGGTTTGCATGCGAAGATAGAGAACTAAAAACTGAACAAAATGAGCTATATGGATATAATATAAGGTCTAGTAACTCAAGTTTTATACAGCCAACAATATTCAAAAGGGATTCTTTTGAACAGTCCAAATAAAACAATATATTCGCTACTGTGTTACAGGATCAAGAGATCCTAAGCTGAATTTTACATATGTTGTGCCGCTCTTTTTTCTCTGCAAATGGTAAAAAAATATTCAAAAAACTTTTGAGTCTTGTGCGAAACAGGACTTAGATCTTCTCATTTTTGATGACTTTTGACGATTTTTCAATAGAAAATGCACATATTTGGCAATTTCCATTGTCCTGGCATAATAGTAAAACAAAATAGATACGATATTCGGAATCAGTGTGAAAAACCGCATCTAATCATATAGTTTTCAGTGGAATTTTTTTTCCATCCAAAACTAACCTGTGGTTAAGGGGGAAAAAGCTGATTTTTTTGGATTTTAAATCCGAAAAAATCCAAAAGAATCCAAAAGAATTCCAAAAATCCCAAAAAATTCGGAAACTCCGAAATCGAAAGTAACCTTCAGAAATATTCTTTAACCATGTTTTTCACGTATTTCAAACATAGATAAGCAGTTTTCAAGGGTGCTCAAAGTCAGCAATGACGTCCCACATCAAAAGAAAACGTCACGCGACACGCGAGTCTTCTCATGAGCAGAGGTATGGGTGTGGGTTGTGGATAAAGAGAGGAATGGTACCCACACCCCACACCCACAGTCGCCATTTCTATGCAAGAGCTCACTTCTAGAAAAGAATATATTTTCTCTAGTTACATAATGGACACATTGCTGCATCTACCTACTCCAAAAAATTTAATTTCTTGGTTGAATCTCTGCTGAGTTAATGATGTAGCAAAAATATGATTGCTACAGCGTCGTATAATAAAAGACTGAGCAGTTAAATGCATCGTGATAGAGAGTCCTACAAGAATAGTGTAGAAGTGATGAAGGCGTGCCTAACCAGTATCAGAGCCCGAAGATAACGATCAATGGTAGCCGGAATAGCTTCACATGCGATCGTCTAGCGTAACACACTGTAGCTTCAAGATCTATGGTAGACAATTTTGTCATTTACTCGTTAGGTAGTTGTGGGCAATGCCTATTTATGATGACAGAATCAAGTCGTATCTTGTTGTAACTGTATCTCTTCAGCTCTCTACATCACTGCAGAGATAAGAACGTTTTATCGAGCGAAGACACCACAAAGTGTAATTCTTCACGTTGCTTCGGTTGTAAGTATATTCACACAATATACTTTTCTTGTTTCAACCTTTATCGATGTTAGTTCTACTATTCCCTCTGGCTCTGGCCTCATTTACGATTGTTCTTATCTATATTTATTTGAAACGACAGTATTCATCGTCTTCCAATGATCCATCTGGTCAGAAACTTCAGATCATTTTCAGAAAGCTTTTTAATTCTGATTTATTAACGGACCGAAAAACCGGACATGAACTTTTCATCGCATATCAACAAGAGTATGGTGACGATTTTTTACTTTGGGTCAGTCCACAAAAATGCCCTGTCTTCTGCCTACCTGAACATGCTCGAACCATATTCTCCGATCGACATACAGGTGTTTGCAAAAAACCTTGGAAAAAATTTTTTTAAAAAAATCGTTTCTCTACTATTATAAGTAATTACAAAAGTGATTTTTTGCGGGATAAACCCTCGACAGATATACTACACGTTGTATATATAGAATTGTAGTTTCTTTCATCTTCGATATATATTCATTCAATTATGCCATCGACCAGTAACTTGAAAACTCATCATATTTCAATTTCCTCTTTTTGGAACTGAGGCATACGATCTGTTTCTCTTATTCATCGTGAAACAAACATTCCACTGAGCACTATTTATCACAATATTGACAAATTAAAAGAATCAGGTTCACTTAAACATCGAGGTGAAAATGGTCGACCACGTCCTCTTGGTGGAAAAGAAAAAAAAGCTATTGACCAATACATTCGGAATAACAATGAAACAACTCTTAACGAAATAAAAGAAAATTTATCGAAAATGCACCAGAAATCAGTGTCTATATCAACAATTAGTCGTCACCTTCACGAATATGGTTATAAATATGTTTTACCTCAATCAACTCACATGTTAACATCGGATGAAAAATAACGACATGTACAATGGGCCAAGAAGCATATAAATGATGATTTCAATAATACAATATTTACAGATGAATCCTCATTCCACCTTTTTCGTAATACAATTCGCCAGTGGACGAAAAATCCCAATCACGAATTTAAATGCTCACCTAAAAATCGTCAAAAGGTTCATGTTTGAGGTGCAATAAGTGTGAAAGATGTATTGACATGCCACACATTTCGATGCAATCTCGATGGTTCCTATTATGTTTCTATCCTTGAAGATTATCTTCTTCCAGCTGCTACACGTGAGTAAGGAAAGAAAATAATGCAGTGTTACTTGTATATTCTTTCGTTTTTAGATCAATTTGGTCGAAATTGGCGTCTGCAGCAGGACAATGATCCCAAACACACGACTAACATTTGTCAAAAATTTATCGACGAGAATGTGTTACAGTTATTACAATGACCATCGAAAATATCTGGTCGATCGTGAAACGCAACGTAAAGAAAAGAAAACCAACAAATACTGATGAGCTCGAACTATGTGTAGCTGAAGAATTCGAAACTATTAATATTAATGTTGTGAAAAATTTTGTGATATCGATGAAAAAACGATGTTTGTCTCTTATCGATAGCACAGGTGAACGAATAAAATATTGAACTATAATATTCGATATTACTCGTTGTAGGCTGTGAATTCCTACGCAAAACTTTGAGAGGACTTTTGTTTGAAGAAATATTGTATAACAAAATGGGCGAGTTCTATTGTAAATACTTCAATATAATATTTAGAGAAGAAATTCAGAAAAAAAAGACTGATGAATCGCAACATTTTTCAGATGAAAAAGTCAAAAAAGTTGAAATATATATAACGAATAACTCTGGTGTGGCCAAGGAAACGAGATACTTGTATAATATCTTTTTTAGAAGTCAATCAAAAGAATATGAAATTATATTGTTGTATAGCACTTTTCATGGGCTATCTACTACACTATAAAACAATTTGAAGAGCACTGGTATAGAAGAAGATATCTGTGGAAGAAGGTTTCCCAGTTTTTTTGCAAACACTTGTATAAAGATTTGACACTTCGATGTCAATCATTATTTATGAATATTATTGCATTCATTGCATTGGATCATGATCTCGAAGCTCAAATCGATTCATCGTGCGCATGTGCTCTTCAGGATTTCGTATACTATGCAAGTCAGTTTATGATGACAGCATGACTACCACAATGGCTAGGTAAATTATATTTAAAATTGAATTGGAAATATCAACGTGCACATAGAATTCTTCGTGAATTATCCGAACAAATTGTTGAACAAGAACAAAATAAACATAATGATTGTGAAAGTCAACGACCGAAAAATTTAATTACACCTCTTGTTTCATCACTCAATGAACAAGCGAATGATGAACAAATATCATCTAGTCTGATTCAGACAGAAATATTTGATGAAGTTCTCATGGCTATCACAGCCGGTACCGAAACAACGTCAAAAGCGCTCTCATGGTTCATGTTCTATATGAGCAAACATCCTCGAGTTCAACAAAGAATTAAACAAGAACTCAAAGAACATGACCTTGTCATGGGAGACAATGCACATTCATCATCGCTGAGTATAGAAACACTCGAATCACTTGTTTACTACGATTGTGTCACGTAAGAGATTTGCTCATCTATCTTGTTATCGATTGCTATTCTGAAATTTTTTTCTTCAGGTCCTTCGATTAGCACCTGTGATCGGTATTACAACACGTAGAGCCATACGTGATGCAGTAGTCGATGGTGTATCGATTCATCGTGATCCAACTGAATTTATTCCTGAACGATTTTTGTTCGAAGATAAAAATCATCATCCCTATGCAATGGTTACTTTTGATGGCGGACATCGTGCATGTTTGAGCTAAGATTTGGTACAATTCGAACTGAAATTGATGATCGTTGGACTGATGAAGCGTGGTGTATCATTCGAAGATACACCTGAAAATATTAGTGGATACAGACAACAGATTATCTGCTGTCCAAGACATTTGGTTGTGCGTGTGCGTGGGTCAGGATGGGTGATAGAAGGATTGATATTTTCATCCACACCCACATCCAACTAGCGGAGAAATAATCAAATGTTCCTGACTTTGATTTCGAAGTTACGGTCTTTGATTGTTATGAACTAGACCTTTCAGTAAGATTCACATGAAACTTTTTTCATATTCAAGACAGGTGCACGACGATGATGAGAGTGCTGAGTGAGGGTGAAAGAGTTCGTTTTGCTTCTAAATCACTATTTCTCGCTCCGTGCACAACTTTCTTATATTCGGTCAAGATCTGAAGGAGTTTCTTTCAGAGTTTTTTCCGGTGGAATTGTGCTGATGTGAACTGATTGACTTTACCATAGCATTTCGTGAGGCGTGAAATAAATTCTTCATTTGTGGCGATTGCTTAGCTACATTTCGATTACGATTCGTAATTTATTTTTGTTTAAAATTTTTCTCTTCATAATCGTTTGTACTTAGATAATTTCAGTACGATGAGCATGTTTTAGTCGATTGAATGCATCGATACATTGTTTGCAAACTTCTTCAATATGACGATGATCTGTTCCACAACATCCACCGAAGACATTCAAATTTTTCAACTTGAATAAAAGTGCTCGATTTTGTTCATCGAATTCGACTGGATTACCTGAATCAAGTTCTTTACATTCATTAAGCTCAGCATGACTCTTCGTCGATGCATTGCTTCTCACACCATGAATCCTTGCTACCCACGATTCTTCAGAATTTAGAACATGTGAAAAACAAATTGGATGTGCGCAATTTATCATATAATAAGCGGGTCCATTTTGAGTAGTATTATCAACAAGTTCGATTGCTTCCTTCAACGTCTGTCCGTTCGGTAATCGACCGTCAGCTTCAACCGTAAACGAGATCACTACGGGCATACCAAATGCTTTAGTAGCTCGAGTAATTCCAATTGCTTCTTCAGGATAATTTATAGTCATAGCCTTTATGACATCTGTGTTTGTTTGACTAATAATACCGATTTGTATTGCATGATATGCTTGAGTTTGTTCGGCCGACATGACCACCGCTGGATGGTACCATCCCCGCGCGGACCAATACATCCACTAATTATGATCGGAGACTTTTCCGTTTCATATTCATTGCGAATATCGTACAGCAATTCGATAGCCTGACGATTCATATTAACGATATCTTCATCAGAATATCCAAGTTTTCGCATCCACTCAGGATTGGCACGCCATGTTACACTTTGTAATATGAATCCAATATGATATTTTCGAGCCATCCTCACATACGTGCATAAATAATTTCTCATCCATTCACGTTTGTCTTCGTCCTTGAATAGAACGAATGCAGCAAATTCTGGAAGTTCTATACCTTCATCAAAAATTAGAATCGTTTCTAGACCACCATCGGTTATAAAGAATGTATCGGTGAATTGTGCCATGTTGTTTCTATATTTAGCCATATCAAAGAAAATTTGATACTACACCTAAAAGAATTCGGTTGATGTCTATATAATTACCTTCAAATAAAGCAACAAACACGCCATGCGCCGATATCTACCTAAAGGAAAACATATTGACTTTGATAAAAAAAAAAGAAATCGAAACATTTTGTCTCTTTCATTTTGAATATAAGAACACCTTTTGTAAAACACAATTATGAACGTATCTCTTTGAAATCAAAGGAACATCGTGAACTCATAACGATTTCATAGTACTTTCGTTGCATGTGCAAACGCAATGCGAATACATGCTAATTTGAAACATTTGTGATACGTCTGACATACATTCAAAATTAATATTTCAGTGAAGATATGTGCTTATGTGAGGTGTCCTTTCTTGGATGACAGATAAACTTCAAATAGTGCATTTTGTTACTTATGTTGAGGGCTGCCTCCAGTGAAAAAATATTGATGGTTGATCTGGCCATTCGTCGCTATTGAAAAATACAGCTGTAGAACGGTACAACCAAACGAAGTAATATTTCGACATGAAGTATCGTTTATGTAATATCAAAGTGAAGTTCAACAATACGGGTGTGGGTGTCTGTGTGTGGATGTAGGTGTGTGTGATGTGGTTGTGAGTGTGAGTGTGGGTACCGGTGTGGTGTAGATGGTTTCGTAAGACACCCACATCCTCATCCGCATTCATGCACTCCCACGCCCACACCTACACCCTCTATGAGTAACTACTAATAGATATTAAATATTGGCAAGTACACAAAGTTCTTGAACATCTAATTCTCGATTATATATTCGAAATTCATCGATAGCACCACGATATGGACCAGCAACAACAGTTGATGACACACAACTAGAACTGGATATAGAAAGTCCTGGACTGTTATTACCAAGTGTGATATACAGACTGAATTGATTAGTAGTCATCGATCCTGATACAGCGTCAATTAATTGTCCATTGATAAATAGACGAAAGCCATTTGTATTTAAATAAACAATGGCTATATGAGTCCAAGTATTTAACGGCAATATTACACCTTGAGTATTGATAAGAGTTGTCGGACTTGTCATTAATTGACCGAGTAACATACCAGCAGTTGTAAAGCCTAGAAGATCGTAGCAAATAGATCCAGTGTCATTTTGAAGAGTTGATATATGGATCAATGAACCACCACCAATAATTGTCATCGGATTCACTCAGGGAGAAACAGATACAGGTACACTACTAGGACATATTGTTGGGAAACATTGTGCTTGAAAATAACTTGTATTGATTTTAAAAGAGATCGCTTGTTGAAGTCGACCTGATGAAACTGTCGTTAAATCAAATGCAATACCGTGGATCAAATTAACACTACGATCAAGTAATGCATCTGTTGTATCAAACGGATAATATGTAATAAGTGTAGCATCATTGTAGATTTGACATGCAGTTCGAGCAACACCAGCTGATATTGTAAAATGATCAATAAATCTAGATAAATAACAGAAAAAGTCTCAAAACATTAAAAACTAGATGGCATATAGGCTCAGTCCGTGATGCAAATTCGATGCGAAGCACGCATTCACAAACTAATCTTATCGTTTATGGAATAATAAAAATTTCGAATGAGTCAAAATGCCAATTCATGAAGAAAATCATGTTGCTATACACAAATCCGCTAGTTTCTCTTGAGATAGAATTTCTTAATTATTTGATGGAGATGAACTCGTACTAAACAAAGTACTCAAGAGAATCGAAATGCTAAATGATTTTTCTTATAATAAGTTTTTAGAAAATTTTGTATGATTTTTGATGATAATTAAGTAACATTTAAAGTGATTACATCCGAATCAAATCGAAAATCAATTTGACTTTTAATTAAAGATAAACAATAAACATAGTTGATATTTTTATAGATGGTTGCGCCATAAAATTGACGATTTTGATATCGAGAAAGAAAAAACTCGCGATCGACTATTATATAGTGCTTTGCACAGTAAAAAGTTTGATCAAAGATTTTCGAGATTGAAGAATTTGAATATATAGGTGGCTTTTTTGGAAATTTTTAAGGTGAGTTTTCGTACTCAAGAGATATCATATTCCTATGATTTCGGTAAGTTTAATATAAAAAAAAATCGTCGTTTTTCCAACAAAAGTTCTTTCTCAAACCAAAAAAATCAACTCAAAAATTTGGACAAACCATGGACAGATTCGAATTACTCGGTCCCAAAAATCTTTGAGCAAATTTTTTAAAAAAACCGTTGTTTTTGCCAAAGAAAACTCTTTTTTAACCAAAAAAAATACTGGTGCATACATACTTGAAACACTGTCTCTAATGGAAATTGTCATGCGTGAATCAAGCTTGAATATATTCAGACGAAGTTATAGAACGAAAACGGACTTATCTTTCTCTTTTTGAACGCCGATTAAATATATTTAACTACGAGTACTGAGAGACAATTTCTTTCTTAAAGTTTGATAAAAAAAAAACTGATCTATTTATTGTCAATGGATAATACAGAAAAAAGAATGATGATAAACTAAACAGTGACATAGAGACTGGCTTTTATCAAAACATTGTGGTGTACTTTCTGAAAACAACTTCATCTAGATGACATTCAATACAAAAAGAAAACGCATTTAATAATCTTATTTTCTACACTCATCTTCAAATACTTCATTTTTAGAACTTTGTAATGATTTTTAGTATAAAACATTATTGCAGTAAAAGCGTCCTTAAAAACAAAAGAAGAGATAATTTAATTCTGTCAATCGGTTGTTAATTTGAAATTGATCTTCTAGCTGAATATCGAAGACAAAAATATTTTAGTTGAAATTTCAGCAAGAGATAGTTTTTTCCTTACCCATGAGAATATGATAATGGATAATTGATTGAAGAGCTCAATCCAATATAGGTAGTAGCACCAAACGATGTTCCTTGATATGGCGTGACATCATTCGCAATAGCATCAATTTTTCCATTAATATAAATCAATTGTTGACGAAGTACAGCATTATAAACAATAGTTAAATGATACCAGTAACTTCTTGAAAGTATTGATCCACCAAGCAATGTACTTACATTACTTCGTAACGAATCGAACGATAATGTTACACGAAAATTATGTATACTTATGGACAAACAAATTAAATCTGAACCACATTGACTAAATATACCAAAATCAACTAAACTTGCAGAAGATCGTATAAGAAACCATAATTGAATAGTAAAAATTTGTTGGTTCAAGTTGACATATGAGATACGAATATATTGTTGATTGGTTGGATCCAAATCAATTGATTGACGGATATAATTCGTTGCAGTAGCATATCCTGGTATAGGTAAACCATAAGCGATTCCAATAAAATATCCACTAAAATCATTCATATTTCCATCAAAAGGATATAAAGCAGTAATAATCGATGTGCGATATTGTGTCTCTTTACCGATACATGTGTCTGATGAGCAAGCAGATACGAACAAATTCGTTACGCTGGAAGCTTCAATAAAAATAAAAAGACAAATGCCAAACTAAAGATCTATTTATCAATTCTTATTGAAAACATGACTTACAACTTGATGAATTTTGACGAAATACACGCAAGAATAGAGGTGGAAGAATAATAGCAACAGAACAAATAACCAACACAATAACAATAATACTCACTCGACAAATCGTCTTTTGTTTCCTTGTCAAACTATCAGTTATAGTCGGGAGAGTTTTATCATCCATCATTGATGAGCGAAGTTTGTTTGAAAAATGTAGTTCGTAGAGATGTAAATAATGAAGATGTTAGTTCCGATGGGAAAATCAAACTTGTCTTTTCAGATTCTTCGATATTAGATTTTTCGAGTCTATTAAAAAAACAATAACAACAATTGCACATGTCTTTGTCATTTATGAAAAAAATTTCTATAATTAGTTTAGTTTTTGTTTCGCGATCAATTGAATTTATTTTAACACAAATGATATACAAGCTCTTGGAAAAGAAAAAAAAATGAATGTTGAATTTTCTTTTTCAAATAGAAATCGTTGATAATCAGAAGCATAGAATACGTCTAATGTCATCCAGTAGAAATTTGCAATTTAATGATTTTTTGAGACCATACACATTTGAAGTCAATATTTTTTTTTATTCTTATCCTATCGATAAAGTCTCGATGGATTTTTTATTTTATGAATTACCCGTCAGAAGAGTGGTATTCGTGAACGTCAAATTAACAATTGCAAAAATTCAAACAATTGAAGAAAAGTAGATAGAAATACATATTCTTCAATAACGATAAAACGATATTAAATTGAAGGCTTCTGAAAGAGAACAAAATGATGAATTGCGAAAAAATATAAAAGATCAAATGATGTCTATTGAAAACAAAAACTAATGCGAAGCTCTGTATTAAAGAATATTAGAATGTTTCACTCAATGATTTATCTTGATTTTGCATTAGTTAGAATTGTATAAAAATTATTTCTATTATAGATTTATAACACAGAAAAGTAAAAAAAAGTTGACCAGTTATTGAATGATTGTCTTGGATTGACAAGTCTTACATTTTGAATGAGTTTTTTTCTATTTAAAGAAACTTAATTAAAAATATCTTATAGAATTTATTACTTTTTACCAATCGAACTACGGATATATAGGTGGAGTGTGAGTGATGTGGGTGTTGGTTTGGATAATCATTCTATTTGTACACATATCCACACCCGCACTCATATCCGAAAAATGCTTCTCATTTCGGGCTCTGACTTACACTCCATCCAGGCATGCATTACTTTTTTTGACAAATACGTGTCTACATGTGACTTGTACATCAGAATTGAAAATGAATAGGTTGGGCATCTGTTTAATAATCGATGTTTATATAAATATTCTGTAGGAGTTCGTATATTCGATCGAGCATCTCATTAAAAATGCTGATGAATAGTGAAGAAATTATTTCATCCTTTGTTGTTTACTTGCAGCGAACTAAAAATTATAGTTTTATTTTGAATTATTTTTGTTAACGGTAAGCCAAATTTTAATGATGCGCAATGAACAGCGTAGCATCTGGGCAGAACCTGATACAATACAGTCGGGAAAAAAAGACGAAGAAGATGATGATGATGATGATCGGTTCAAACGATGCCGCTTGTGCTTTCTAAAGTTAGATTTCTTATTTCTTTTGTTTACAGCACTCTCCGGATAAATGCACATCTTTTCAGATATTGTTGCTGTTGCTGTTGCTGTTGCTGTTCGACGGCTCAACTACTTGGTGCTCTGTTGGGTGTATTACTTGGTGGTGTAGCATTAGCTATAGTTCTGACATTGTATATTACGAATCCAGGTAAATATCTATGAGTTTAGTTTCTTCAGGTATAGCGTCATTAATTTTTCTTGTAACATTTACATTGAATTATGACACGACAATTTTAAAATTCATAATACAAGTATTTATTTCTATAGTTAAGAATTTTCATCTTTTAAAACCTAAAAAATTCACATATATCTATTAAAAGTTAGCTATTTTTCTTTTTTGATTTAACAAGAAAACATTAATCATTACACACTAGGCTGTTACTAAAGTTATGTAATACGTTATTATCAATAGTTATACAACATTTGGTTACAGTTTGTTCGCGTCGATACGTTTTTTGTTTTTGAAAAAGATTAAAAAATGAATTTTTTCGTAGTGGAATGAATACCATAGCCGCTGTTAATTTAGTTACACTGAACAGTCAACATAAATAAAGTTTTGTCTGAGGTCGTGGATGTAGGTGTGGCAAAGAGAAAAAAAACATGAATTTGGTACTTGGAAGCACGAATGAAGTACCAACACTTATAATACTAAAGTGATTTTACTCGTACTTCACTCGTAGTTTGAAGTACTCGAATTGTACATTTTTTTCTTGAGTATATCATGAGAGTATGGGTGATTCTTCTTCACATTCAGATTCATTTTCATACATTTACTCAAATGCACACGCACAAACATTGATATCCCCACACCTACAATCTCATCCGTACCCACTCCTCACTCACATCCATACCGACCCTACCATTTCTGACTTCTATATCATGCAACATAATCAATAATTATAAATGTTCCTGCTATTTATTTAATGCACAATATAGTCACCACTAACACTGATTCGACTATTAGCACGACCGCTACTACAGCAACTACAGCAACTTCAGTTACAACAACAACAACGACAGTAACTACTACAACAACGACGACAACAACAACAACGACAGTAACTACTACAACAGCGACAACAACGACAACCACGGCAACTACAACGACAACCAAAACTACAACAAGTTCATCTAGCAGTACTTCATCATCCACAAGTTCAACATCGGCGACAACATCGACTACTACCTCAGTAACAACAAGCACAACAACGACTTCCGTAACGAGTACGTCGTTTTCACGATTATATTTTGCAATCTTAGATCTGGTTGTCAGTAGTTCATAGTAGTCCGGTAAAATAAAAACTTTCCTCTCAAAGAAAAACACCAACAAGGAACATTTTCTAAAAGTCCCTTTGTTTAATTCATTTCATCGCTCAATGATTTATTATAGTAACCTTACTATTTATTTTCTCCTAAAATGATTCAACATAAATGTAAGAAAAATACAATTTATCATCAAATGTTTTATTTAGTATGAGGACGGCACTCCTCCGAAGAGCAAGTTAACTCTCCAGGAGACTGGCCTCATTGTACCACACACTATGTGTCTATGTCGGCAAAAATTGGGCGTCTATCCTCTTGGAGTTGTAAATCGCCCTTTCGAACGAGGAAATCTGAATAAAACACTGTTGTCATCTTAAAAAAAGATGAGATCTATAGATGCACTACTATCAGAATTATACGGATATTAGTAGAATCAGTGTAGGATACCAATTTGAACAATCTGAACCGATCCCATTTTGAATACTAAACTACCAGTAATTACCATTACTTTTGTCGCTGAAACCTAATGCAATAAAAATGTTGATAGTTTCTGACTGTTTACTCTTGTCTGCATTATGAAGGTACATGAGTATTCTATATATTTATTAAGAAATCAGAAAAATTCTTGCAGTTTCACAATTTTTTCATCATCACTCCTTCAAAGAGTTGGTCGCGATTTTTTTAAGTGCTATAGAGACCTATACGTCTAAACTATGCGAAATGTATTTCGGAGATCTCCTGTACAAAATGACACAAAGCCGACCTCCCTAGCTTTTATAGTTCTCAAATAGCATTCATTTTCCTAAATCCTGTAAAACTCGTTTTCTTTAATATTGGGTTTGCAAAATTGCCTAGAAATACATGCTTTCAAGCCTGTTCGGGTATTGATACTGGATAATATTTTTTTTTAACTCTATCAACTTTAAATCCTTTCAAAGAACATTTTTCTAGTAAATTTTAAATACTCAATTAGAATATAATATTTTCAAGAAGTACACAAAATAACTGGAATTGAAATTTAACAATATCTAGAGAAAAAGTAAATTCAACGTGAAAATGCTACTTGTTTTTAGTCATTCGAGTTTTTTAAAGTTTTCTTCAGCCAAACAGTGGTTGAATCTAAATAGAACGTATATATTCGTGACCAGCCTTTTAAGCCCCATCAAATCATATACAAATAAACGAGACAAAAAGATCCACTCCAATTTTGTATTTCCGACACTGTATTTTTTTGTTCTGTTACCAAAATTCCAGTTAATTATTCTAGTTTTAGTCTCTTTCTGGAAGGTTCATTTCACTTGCATCTATATTTGAGAATCGTTTATCATCCATGTAACGGTTTGCTACGAGATAAAATCTTGTTTATCATGTATTTTTGAAAGTACTGATATTGAGTGCCATTTGAGAACTACAAAAGCTAGGAAAGTCGACTTTGTGTCATATTGTAAGGGAGTCTCCAGATTATATTTTACATAGTTAAGACATATCGGTCTCTATAGTACTTAAAAAAATCACGATCAACTCTTTGAAAGAGTGATGATGAAAGATTTCTTCATGAATATATAGGCACGGTCACTATTTTTTTTTCGGATAGATAATAGTATTGGTGCATCCCTAACATGATCTCTTATCAAAATCTACAGATAATCTTACAGTACTTACAATATTGCATCATTAATATCAAATCGACTTATTCAACATTTTTAAATTCCTTATTTGATAACTCATGTAAATTAGAATCTTCTTCATGATAATGATTATAATGTAAAACAAAATAGTGTGAAATTTTTACAAATAGATCTTTGTATATGAAACCTAACTTATGTATTATTATATTTAGCTGTAACCACTACCACAACTGTGACAACTGAATGTAAGTATTTTATCTCGTACAAATAACATTTTATTTTACTTTTACTTTTCTTAGCAATTACTTCGAATGGATGTACTTCTGGATGGAAAGGTGTTACTACACTTTATCATTGTGATAATTGTCAAAATATATCAACATACACACAATATACATATACTTATACAGCTATTTCAAATCAAACTCGTATTACATTCGCTTTTCGTGAAGATATTGGTTATTTTGCACTTGATACTGTATCTGTACGAAGTATAACAAATCCCACTGTTGAACTCATTTTAAATAATGGTTTTGAAACTGGTACAACATCACCATGGATTTACTGTAATCCGGGCGGTGCAACAGCTGCTGGTACAATTAAGGCAAATTCAAATAATTTTAATTATTTGGGTTATTTATACCGAGCTCAATCAGGAAGTCGTTTTTACATTGATGGAGCTGTTGGGGATGCTGATTATTTAAGTCAAATGTTTTCAACAACTATCGATGCTACATATACTATCTCATATTGGTTGGTCAATATGGGTAGTGGTACACTCAATAGCGCTGATGTTATAATAAGTATCTAAAAATTAAGAATTTTTTTTCATTCTAACGCACAAAGATTATAAAGACATGAAATTTTCTGTTAAATAAACTTTGTATTTTAAATTTCGTTTTTAATTTTCAATAAAATTATCTCAAAATCATGCATGAAGGACGTACAAGTAAAAATCGCACTTTTTGACATCTCTCTCCTGGACGTTCCATTTAAAAAAAATCTTTTCCAGAAAGAGTCTGCTTGTTCAAATGTACCCTTCTTTTTTTTTTATTAAATGAATATATCACAAATAGAAATGAATAAACACACACATTTCATAAACAACTATCACTTCTCCCTTAGAGAAAATTTTATTGAAATAACTCGATCAATAATAGGGATGGAATTTTAACTACGCTTGGATATTAAATATGCTGTATATATAGAATTTAGTGTTCTTTATTGAAATCTAAGTCCTGCTTCAAATCGATCGACTACAAAGTTGGTTGTTGTTCTTCTTTTTGGTATTTTTAGCCACCTAAAATAAAGTAAACATATGTACCGTCATGTTTAATAGTAGACACGAAGAATAAATATGATCTAACTGCATGAAAAGTTCTTTAAAAGCATTAGACAGTGTCCAAGAATTCACTACTCAAAACATTGGAGTATCTGTGCTAAATTTCGACTAAAGCAGTTGAATCTATTAGTGCTGATAAGGAAGTATTCATATTTCATATTTATATAAAACGTATCAGAATTGACTTCGATATACAAAAATAGCTCTTTGCGAATGATGGAAAAATAGTGCATTTGTCTTCTCGAACAGAGGTTAGAAAAAAAAAGCATGTAATATTTTCGATAAAAGTTTCATATACTAATATGAAGCTCGGTCTTCAATTTAAAATACAGCATAAACTAGTTGAAAAAAGAGCGATATTGTTTTTTTCATAATATGTGAAATATTATTTTCTTTATCTAAGTCAGATTTGATATTTTAAAGCATTTTTTTCCTAATATTTTTCTTATAAATATAAATTATGAATAACTTTCTCAACATCCTATATTTCAAAGCAGCCAACAAACGATCCAGAACATGTACATATGAGAATTTCATCTGCCTTTGACTTCGATAGAGAAAAAGTCAATTTTGCGGAACTCATTATACAAAAAAGCTTCCAGAGTACTCTTCACTCAATTAGAATGTGAAACATGATGGAGCCACTTCAATCATACATGAGAATCCTCCATTCATATATAATGATTGATGTCAGAATATACACAGGAGCATCTTGATATCTCTATAACACTGCTAAACCGTCACACTATTTTTGGCTCACGAAATTTTTATTGTAAAATAATTATTAAAATAAATGATTACTAAGATAAATAAATGTATTTATTTATTTATTTCAAAAATCCATTCATTTCCCTCTGTCTATTAGTGTTTTGGGAGCAAGCTAGAGAGTGGAAGGAGATGGTGATTTACTTTTCTCACCACATAATTTAACACTCCTTAACAATCACATTTCAACCTTCGGAATGTCATTTCGATTCATAGGTTTTCAACCATTGAAATTTCTCGGCTATTAGAATATTAAAAATTAATTCAAATTCAAACAAAATTGGAAAATCTAGAGTATGCTCTGTGGTACTTCATAAATGTATAACTCGTATATAAGTTTTACATTTAATCTTGCTTGGGACTATACTGACAAGCTTTTTTTCATTCGAGCGTACTTACTCATAGTACAATTCGTTGTTGATAATTGGATCATAAATTTTTGTATTCTTTGATTACCTTGATCACTAACATACAAATTTCCAGATGCGTCGAATTTCAAATCTCGTGGACCGCGTAACTGATTTGCAGCCGATCCAGCTGTTCCTGTACAACCAACTACACAAATGCCACCTGCATTATAGTTCGTAGTCCATTTCATGATTCGTGAGTTGCCACCATCTGCCACATATATATACCTATTAAGTATACAAACACTTTTCAAGAATCTAATTCTAGAACTAGCAGTTGTAATAAAAATATTCATTTATACATTGCGATTAACAATACATTTTTTAAAATTAATCGATTAAATTTTTGATCTCAGTGATAATTCAATCGATTTCATTATATTTTTTAAACCATTGTTTAATCGATACTACATGATTATTTTCATTTTTTCAATTATTCGAAC
>CAJNOL010000369.1:96549-113077 GCA_905250125.1 Rotaria sordida | reverse complement strand
ACAATTGCTGCAATTACTCCACCAATTAGTAGAATTAAAAAGAAGCCGATCAGCACTCTTCGCAATGTTGAATTTTGACTGGTTCTAGACGAAATCAAAATATAAATTTATCAAATATGATAACAAATCTTTATATTTCATGAAGAAAACCAACTGATCATTGAGTCCTTTGTCTGTATTGAAAGAGACATCATTAACTTGGCTCAGATCAACTGTTATGTTTAACACTGATGTATCAGAAGGTGCATAACTCTAAATAAAAAATTAACCAATCGTTCGAGATAAGAAATATGGTTACGTCAATAGAAGATGTGAGCACAATCTTTGAATAATTGGAGATGTGATTGTAAGTGTGAGTGTAGGTGAGATGAAGACTAAAACCAACACTTCACACTCACACTCCGATTAGATGACGAGTGATCATCTAGTTATTGGACGAAGATAATCAGCTCGTCAGACTAGGATGTGTGAATGGGGATGTGAGTTTTAGTATTCATCTCATCTATATCTATACCCACCTACATCCAAAGAATAATACAAGAGCCAGGAGAATCCTCAACTGGTGGATCCTATCGTATTTTCTTATGCGCTCCTGTTATGAATATCTCTTCTAAACGTTTTCAGGATTTTCTTCAGATCGCTTAAGAGACAATTACATTTCGGATTTTTCCTAGAGAAGGTCAAGGATGGTCAGAATCTTTCACAGAAAATATCCAGGTTGAACGAAAATGTTTACTATTTTGATTAAGAGTTTGCTCAAAGGTTACTCTTGATGATTCTAACAAGATTAATGAATCTAGTTTAGGAGTTTGGAAAAAAAATAATGAAATGGTTCAATCAAAATTATAATCAGTTCGTATTTAAGATCCTTTGCAGATTTTCAGATCTTTAAATTTCAACAAATAACAAACGGAAAATTTACTCAAGATTTTATTATGTTTTTTGTTTCAACTCTGAAAGGAATCTGAGAGTTCAAGAACATACCTGAATTTTATTCTAATATACCTTCACCTCTCCATGTAAATGAATGAAAGAAATCGGATAGAATCTTAGAAGATTTATATTCAATATGATGTGATATTCATGGCATGGAATCCAGTTATTTTTTTGATTTTAACTTGAAAACTCAAGAAAATGGAGATTTTAGTATTATTTTAAGTGTTTCATTAACTTTTTCTTGAAAAAAAACATTTTAGTAAGAGGTGAGCCCGTCAGTAAGACTTGTATTGGATTCAGTCTATTCGTATTAAAAAAATTAGATTAGTACTAGTTGAATTTCATAATAAGTTATGAATATATGAAGTTTAATATTGACTTTTCAAATTTTTCTTCGAATAATGTATATTTACATAAAGTTTAAATACAAGTTAATAGTTCAGGAAGAATTTAAGATATCAATGACTTAATTTAGAGACTGATACTCTATGCGTTCATTTCTTCTCTTTTCTATTCAGAGAATTTTGCAGAGATTCTGATCAGAAATCGGATAACATTCCTAAAGAATCGCACCGGAATCATGCGAGGTGCAATTAAAAAATTAAAATCAACGAGAACTGGCTCAAAATGCATGTATGAACTATTTTTAATTCTAACAAAAATTGTTTTTATTTTGTGCCTGCACGTTTTTCTATCGATGTACTGTTCTATTAACATATTCCTTGTTTAAATTGTTTTGGTAAACTGCTCAGGATCATGTTATGAATCTTGTCCAGATTTTGAAATTTCGCGGCTACATGATTTTTTCAAGATTTATCGGTTTTCTGAATGATTTGTGATTAGAAAATAGTAACAAACTGTTTACGATATTGATTGAACTCAAATTGAAATTTTGTTAGTATCGTAAAATTTTGAAGATACATACTTTTTTCAGATTTTCTTGTTTCCTCAAGAAAAAAAACAATGAATCTGTGCAGAACCCTTGTCGCATATGTCAGAGATTGAGCTCGAAAACATCGAAATTTTTCTCTACAGAAAATTCAACACTATGTATTACAATCTATTGGAATCCACAAGAACTCAGCCAAAGTCAATAAGTTTTATAATAATCTGAAACGATTATGGAAAACCTTAATATTGATAGATCCTATTCGATCACATAAACTGCAACATTTATCGAAATATTCCAAAATTTATGGCCGTCCATCACAGTCTCAGTTTCCAAGATTTCTTCTTCGTTGGTTTTCAGAAATCTTAGAGTCAAATCTTCGTCTTTTTAGTTTGTTATCATATATCCTGATGGATCAGCTGGAATTTCAACAAATTCTAGGATGTATCAGGACTCTTTTTTTTGCCTTTGTAAAATAGACTAGTCAGAGTGGTTAAAATGACAGAGTATGATCACCGTGATTCATCAAGAACATATTTTGAATTATACATTCTTATTTTATGAATCTCGTTGATTTCCTTGCTTGGATGGATACGCAGAACATTCATCTATGTTGATAGATCATAGTGAGTTCTGATGAATCCTGGTGGATTCTAACGATCTCGGGATCCACCAGGAGCCACTGTTTCTCCCTCGTGCCATACTCTCTCTGATGATTCAGTTGTGTTATCGAAAAGACATGGCTACATTCAAGATCGAACTTCGGCTGTTCTATGTAAATTCTCCACAGTCTGAGTAAATGGCTTGTAATTGTTCATAATACGATTTAGTTGGGATAAAAATGAATACAAGATGCTAAATATTTAAAAGGTGTTCAAGGTTTGAAATAGGAAAACTAACGTTTATAAACAACTTGTGAGATCGAAACATTGCTTTTTCTTGTATTCGAGGTCGTTTATACGTATCTCATAACAAATGACAGAAAAATCATTTGCATTAGTCCACTAGAAGTCTGTAAATCCCTTTTATTATTGATCTTATCTTAGGTTAGATCAACAGAGAAAACTCTATGTCTATTTTCACCATGGGTTCCAATGATTTACAAGGACCGATCATTAAAAATACGAACAATATGGCTGGAGAACAGTGTGGTGAATATATTGGGATATTGTCTATCAAACTGAGACTAAGATGATTGTCAATTTTATAAATTGACAAAGATCTTTGTCAAGATTTACACGTAGACATTCTGTTAAATTTTTTTGTTTCATCATTCCCAGTTAACATACCATGCTATCCTGGAGAGGTGCATAGCGACGAGGTAAAAATTCAGCGACAGCTTGTGTACTAGTGGGCATGATCCAACAATGTATCTAGCAAGCCAACGCAGAAAAAAGAATGAATTCTGTCTTGCTTTGATTTTATAAATGACAAACAGATTGTTGGGTGAGTGCTTCAGTTACTGTTTGTTGCTTTCTGTCTTAATGGAAAAATGTTTTTGTTTACTCTTCAAATTTTAAATACAAAAGCAATTGTTAATTGTATTTACATGTAAGTTTATGAAACGTGAGTTATTCTTACATTTGATAGTTTTAATGAATCAACAATACTCGAGTGTGTGTTGTCTGTCGCAACTCACAAGGATCTCAGTTGTTAACAGGACTTGATGTTCACAAATTGTTCTATACTAAGTAATTATATCGATGCTATATATTAGTAAATTCAGTTTGACTTTTTGTTCTTTAAAAAATAATGTATTTTGGGTGTGGGTGTGATCAATCTCATCTGCACCCACATCTTATTCATGATGAATGAGTTTCTATATCAGACAACGTACTCTCATTTCTCTTGCGTCTCCTTGTTCACTCTTCTCATTAAATTGATGATCGGTATTTAGGAAAGTCTTACGAACAACTATTAATATGTAAACAAAAGCAAGGTAATTACGAAGGCTCGAAATGGATGTCTCCTTGTAAATATGATCGTGTATGTCATGAAAAAGAAAAGCTAATATCATTTATCTCAATACTCACGTCCTGATTCTTGAGAATGCCTCATCTAGTATTAATCGTGAAATTTACATGTGAATCAAGCGATTGTCCTGAACTCAAGCTCTTTTTTTTTCTATGTGTTGGAAGTGCTGTTCGATCAAATTTATTATTCTAAAATTGTTAATTTATTGTTGATTAATTTTCGCTTTTAGTCAATAAAAATGCTTTGGCATTCTTTATTTTTTACTAATAATCTAACATAAAGTTCTAGTTGATAATCTCTTCTATTTGAACAGTTGTCGTTAGTGCATTGCAAAGTTCGCATTCGAACAAAAATATCCAACTGTACATCGATTGGACAAGGATAAAACAAGCCGCATATCGACTTATGATTACATTGATCGGTCCTATCGTTCCGTCATTTAGAAATTAAATGTTGATTTTATCGACAACTGTAATAGTTCAAAATTTTCCGCAATAAAATGTCTTATGTAAGGCAACATCTCTTATGAGTAGCCAACGTTAATTACACAAATTCATTTTAGAAGATATACTGCTAAAATATTCCAAGATAGTGGTTTGAATTGTGTGAAACTAGGTATATCTATTTTATGCACATAAATCTTTAAAGATGTTTTATACAAATTTATCGACAATATAGCCATATCACTAGTTAATAGAAAAAGAAAAATGAAAAGAATCAATTAGATTAAGAATCATCATAATGGTCAGTTCGTCTGGAATTTTTGCTATTACAATCGATTTCGAATGGCTCACGCTTGATTTTTGTCCATGACAAAACATATTGTAAGATAATCACGATCTTGTGCGAAAAAGACTTTCCGTTTCTTCTGTATTAGTCATTCGATAATCTTCGTTCAAACATTGAATATTCTGCTATCATCGATGAACTTGATATTGGATATAAGGTGTTTCATAAGTTTTGATACGCGACCAAGTTAGTTTCTATGCACATCGAGAACAATGTCTAATTGATATGTATTTATATCAGTTTTGAGTACTCTTGGCGGTCTATCAAATAGTATATTATTGAATGACATCTTCTCTTGTATTATTGAAAATATGAACATAAGAATGTAATGATAAATTTTTCGAAATCAATCAATATGATTTTTTCTAAAGATTTTCTCATAAAGTACTGAACATATTATACAAAAGAAATAACATAGTATATATGAGTACCTAGTTTTCTTAGTCGTTTATTTCAAAATAGGACTGTTGTATAATCAAATTATTATTTGTATTTATAAACCAGATTGTCTTTTTTTTTGAATAAAATATCACATTGATCGATTTCGAAAAATTCATCATTACATTCTTTTGTTGATATTTTCATAAATACAAGAGAAGAGGCCATCTAACAATACACACTTTGATAGACCGTTAAGAGTACTCAAAACTATACAACTTGGTCGCGTATCAAAACTTATGAAACACCCTACAAATGTGAGTGTAGGTGTGGGGTATGGGTGTGGGCAGAGACATACCCAGGGACGGTGCGCAGCGTACCTGGGCACTCTCCTTGGAGAAAAAATGCCTGGATGGGAGTGCAGGGCTAAAAACACCTGTTCACATGGTCAAGGATTTTCTCTGCTGGCAGACATCCCCCTCCCCTTAGAAAATTTTTGACTACGCCTCTGTGTGTGAGTGTGGGTGGGTCTGGATCTTCTATTCAACGATACCTACACTTACACTCACACACCTCATCCTCACTCTTCCTCAATATTGAGAAGTTTCTGTTCTTCTGTTCGCTCAACAATTTACAATATTTTTCCAAATTTTCTTCTATTCTATCGATTTTAGCAGTAACCTTTTACAATAATCACTGCTTCATCCAAAACAAAGTAGTACATTCTCCTATCCTTCCATAATTTTGACCATTTCTGGACGGCCCTATTTATTCCATGTTTATTCTTACAAAAACAAAAGAAACAAATTTCACCAAATAAAATTTTATTTTTATGCATGTTATTTTGAGAAGAATGGAAATAATAATTTTCTTAGCATCGAAATTAATTATTTCTTTCAATGAATTTAATAGTGATGGATATATAAAGAAAAGAAAACGAACGAAATACTAAGTGCTCAAAAAGTCGTTTACCAAAATAACGAGCTAACCTTTTTCTGCTAATAAAAGAAATCTCCAAGTTTTAGATCGAATAAAACAATATTCTGCTGATAAGTAACAACAGCTATATCGTGTTTCACATTTTAATCCCACAGGGATTGCACTAACATCTTTTTCTTTAATAAACTAAAAAAGTTAGTAATATCACTTAAAACTCTTGTTACCTAGTTAAAAGAGAGAAAAGTAGGGTGTGGGTGTGACTATAATGATGATTCACCATCGATCACATTCACACCTACGCCTACACTCTAGTTGGTTATACACTTCAACATTGATTCATGATCAGGTTTCACGAAAGAACTAACCCTTTTTTTTCCATACATATCACTGTAGGATAATATGAATAGTACGTATACTTTTGTTAGTGAACAGCCATTGATAATTCTTGTGCCTTGGCTTTTTTCTATGTCTCATTCGACATTTGCTCATGTGTACAATCAGCTTGATTTCATCAATGTTTTGAATATTGATCAAGAGTATTCGTCTACTGAAAATGATCGAAGATTTTTTTTATCATCAAGAAATAAAATAATTATTCAACAACAATTACACGAAGGTATTATGTAAATATACAAAGCATTTTATGTCATATACTTTTAATTTGAAAAATAAGCAAAGGATATTTCTCAGACACCACGCTCAAATGCTTTGGTCAAATGTCAGCAAATATAAATAATCTCTTCGGCGAATTAAAGTCAATCAAAGTTTTTGCCTACGTTGAAAATTGTTATAAGTAGTCTTATTTTGTTTCGAAAGACATCATTTTTCTACAGGTATAGTCGAGAGAGATAGATTCATATGTACTACCATTCCTGTTCTCTTAGTTTTGACCACGACGGACAAACTAAAGTGGACCGATTAATGTAATCTTCGAATGGATAATTGAATAGATGAAAATCGCCATAGTAGAGGTCTCTGAGCTGACAGATCAACTCATCTGGCAAGGATGAATACATATGCTGATATATCCATGTGGTGTGACCTGATGCATCATTACGTTGCTTTTTGACATTCCAATCAGATAAATTAAGACGTTCGAGTACATTGGTGAAGTCTTCGTGAAACGTTTCATATTTACCAATAAAGTTATATTTGAATTTACAGACTTGACACAGTACTGAGTACGGCTGCCAATGAAAGTCCATTCGAGTTATTGAAGGGAACGATTTACTGCTGAGAAGAATATATTGAAGAAAATTTTCGAACGAAGGAATAGCAATCTTACACCAAATCCTTTTGAGCATTTTATTATTAGAAGGAAGCCATTTGAATTGTGAAAATTTATAACAAATTGTCTGACGAATACCATCATAGAAAGGTTCCGACCAAACCTTCTTTCTGTCGAGTGTCGCGATTTTGTCTTTATAAGCTGATGCCAAACGTTCGAATGGATGCCGAACGAATAGAAATCGAGTGTAGGATGGAGATAATATATGAGATAGATTTTTTAGAGCTTTGAGATGAAGATAGGGAAACATATTTTTTGCATTGATTCTCCAAGGATTTACAGGTTGAGAAGTAGGTGTATTATCTATCCTCTCATATCGGAGGAGATTAAGAAGCATATGAAGGAATGTTGCAAGCGTAGTCGGTTCTTTTTTCTTTGAGATTGAAAACCCATTCTGAAATTAGAGGTTTGAATAGATTATTCACATCAATATTAATGTTTGTTCATCATACGTTTTGAAGTTCTTTAATAATCGTCTGAAATCTGAAAGATTTCTCTATTCGAGTTCTGTTAATATCAACATTTATCCAATTAGTTTTAAGATGCTCATTGATATCACGAAAATGGATATAAAGCATGACTTTAAGAAGATTTTTTGTTGCCATTTTTGGAATAGCACAATACATCGTAGAATGGGATTGTAGTATAAATAGAGCCATATTGAGCAAGGGATACTGACGCATCAAGTAAGAAGAATTATATCCAAGTAAGGTGTCTGTTGTTGAGTCTGAATAATTACATTTATTACTCAGTAATTGCAAACGATCTTCATAGATCATAGGTGATAATGAAAGTGACTCAGTTTCCACCGTTGGCATGTCGAGCATATCTGATTCTCTACTAACGACAAAAATATATGCATAAAATTGAAATATGACCCAGATGATCATTGGAATGATCATATATGTATAATGTTTCTTGATCCATCGACGAGTACGATAATAGCCAAATGAGCGAATGAACATCTTCTGAAGAATTATGTAAAGTTTACAAATTTGATAGTCACAAATATTTAATGATAATTCTCTCCGAACTTAATTGAGTCATACGGTAGAAGTGATGATAAATTTTGATCTTCTGAAAATGAAAAGAATTATTTGATTATAATGCATTCCATTGGATAGGACGAAGAGAAATATCTAGACAAGAGAAAATCTGTAAGATTTTGCTTAATTTTTTGACATTATTTTATATGTTTTGGAATAAAATTCAGCATGATGCAAGAATACCTTCAAAATTTGGCACTGTTCTGCAAACAATGAATGTAAAATAGAAACCTAAGCCGATCGCTTGCCTTTTCACTTAGAACATACCAAAAGTGTAATGGTGGATGTACTTTACTCCTTCATAAAAATCTTAAAGAAACTTTCTCTCTATGTGGACTAATAAGAAAAACGACGTTCTAATATTTTTCATCGCTATTATATCATTCTTCAACTAATATCATAGCAATAAAATTTCAATAAGATCTGTTTGATTCAGATGTGTGATGGTCTCATTAGTTAATATTGTCTTCGATATATATTCTCTTTTTCCTATGTGCCTATATATATTAGGATATAGAAAAAAGTAGTGGCAGTGAAACAACAAAGAAACATACAGATCGTACTTCATCGTCAACCTCTTATTGACCTAAACAAAGTGTATAATTCTTGCTTGAACATTAAATACACTACCCATTTTAATGTAGAAGCGAAGATTTTCATTATTAATCTAAAACAGAGATGAATAGTGTCAAAATTTTTACTTAACTATATTTCTTTAATTGTCTTGAGAAAAAGCACAAACAAAACAAACAAGACATGCATTTTTATATATATACATACATATATACTGTTAGGTATTAAAAGAAAAGAGAAAAAAAGCGTAAAGACAAGAGAGGAGAAGAAAAGAGAGAAAAATCAAGGAGAGAATAAATATTAAGGACAATAGTAAATGAAGTAACCTTCATACATTATCATCAAACAGGTCTTATTGAAATTTTATTATTATCATATTAGTTGAAGGATGATATCATAGTGCAGAAAAAAAAACCGGCATTGTTTTTTACTATCAAACCATATTGAGAGAAAATTTCTTTAAGTTATTCATAAAGAATTAAAGCACATTTGCTATTACTGTTGATATAAACTAAGTGAATCAAATTCATATTTTTGGTATCTTTGTCTGACAGTATAACAAATTATGATCAATTGAACTAGTATAAACATGTACTTTGAAATGGTAAATATTTTGATATGAATTAGTCTATTTTCGCTGAAACTTTGGTGATTCTGCCGATGACAAGACTTATGTATGAGCAATATTTTAGCTGTAAATTCAATAAATTTTATGCCCAAGAAATTCCTTTCTAAGTTTAAATATATAAACCAGTCTTATTAATTGCTCTTAGATAGAATTTCAGCAGTAGCAATAATAGAACTTAACATCCAATAAAGACAACCGTTATCCTTTTATACTATCCCGTTTTACGATGATCGGATATTTACCTTGAAACCGATTCATATGCGATGTATCTTTACAAAAAAAAAGGTGCATATTACACGTGTTTTATTTGTATACAATCCTTTCTTATCTACAAGGTTATTATGCACTCCGCGCATGATCGGTCTGATCGTTGGAAAAAATACATTCGAGAGTATAATCTCAAAAAGAACATTGAAGTGTCTAATAGAACAACATATATCGAGACCAAATATAGCATCCGAAAGTTCAAGTTGCCTGATATGGTCCTGACTGCTCATCACTGAACATCTTTCGCTGGTTTTTTTTTCGTTAGTTTGTTCTCCGACTTGGTTTATTATTGTTCATTTTGTCAATTCTTTGATCTCTCTCCATACGTTGCTCCATTCATATATGTAACAGTATGATTTACTATAGTTCTGCCCTTCAATTTTCTCATCGACGCATAATTGCATATAGATGTTGCGCCTTTCTCATTCTTACTCGTAATCGGTTGTGCGATCGATCTAGAATGACCCAAATAAAGAAAATCCATTTAAAATTGACTATTGCACAGTTTATCTCAAGGGAGAAATAACGAATTCCGGATTCATAGGATTTCCGGAATTTTTATAATAACAATTTACACTCCTAAAGTTCATATTTAATCTCTATGGTCCCTCATTCTAGTTCTGGAAATCTCATACAACTCATTGTCAGGGCTTCACTGCTTTATCAGACAGTTAGAAAAACCACATTAAACTATTGAGGAAAAGTATTTCCTAGGCGAACTTTTTTTTCATATGCTTGACCTGTGCAAACGTCAAGATTTGTCTAGAGCACATGACTTTTTTTTGTTCACGAATCTCAAAAAAATCACGGACATAGAGGAAAAAAGTTTCATTAAAATCGTGATTAAAAGCACTAGACTTGAATTTCTTATTTTATCGCTTAAACTTTTTACTACTGCGCTAGAGTTCTTGCTCGTGCACGTGTGATACGCTTGAATGTTGGAGATCTTTTCTATTCTGACCTTTTTGGGCATTTCTTCGATGCTGATGCCAATAGTCATCGACTGTTTCAATGCACAGAATATATAAGAAGCACGAATAAAAATATAGATAGCATGATTGCTTTCTAGTGAAGCAACAATGAAGATCATTCATCGGTATATCGTTACCGTTTGATTTGTCAAATAGAAGTAAATTTACTCTTACAATTTCTTAATTGGATTTGTTTTTTCACTCAGAAAAATGTTTTGGGAAGGAAATATTGATTTTCTATAAAGGTTGACCGAAAGCAATCGGGGGCGGCGAATTCAAATCTATAATCAGTTTCTCAAAATCCCATACTGAATTTTCTCATCTACGAGAAATCTGTTGTAGAAGAGTGGACCGAAAAATCACGTATACAATTATAAGAAACTGATTGCAAATTCGGATTCCCCGACGCCGATTACATTTGGTTAAACTTTATAGCAAATCAATATTTTCCCGCAAAATCTTTTCTCTAGTAAAAAAAAATGAAGAGAAGAAATTTTAAATTAAAAACAAATAGTTTGGTTTATTAGATAATATACAAAAGTTATTTGTTCAGAAAATAAGATAAAATGGAGAATTTAATACATTGTGATAGTTAAAAAATCCTAATCAATCTTTTAGAGTGAGGAGTAAATTGTAAAAATTTTCATGTTTCTTTTCACTTTAGATAACTGAAAAAACTTCCAAACAACATTTTACACTCGAAATACAAACAAAAAGGACGTATTGAGAAGCAAAAAAGTCGATGAAAAAGCGTCTTGAATTTAATATGCATGGCTAAAAAGAAGTCGACAGAAGGTATTATGGGTTCAGCGCATGAGTTGTTTTAAATGTGTCTATAACTCATGCAATCGCTCATATGCAATGGACAAATCTTGAGGTTTGCGCTGGTCAAGAGTGTGAAAAAAAAGTTCATCTAAGGTTTACATTGGTCCATATATAATCTTTTTCCTTGTGAGAAAAATTGAATTTAGATGCTATCAAAATCAGATAGATGCTGCGCGTTTGCTCACAGATGACATAGAGGAAAAATCGTAATTCTTTTTCTGGCGTGAGAGCGTAATCGAAGTTTGAATATTTTTCTCGTCCTTTCTTGTTTTCAGTTCAAGCAAGAGAATAGTTTCTTTTACATTTATTACCTTTTGAGTTTGCTTGCTGCGCATTGTAACTTAGTGAATTTTCAACAAGCCGATGCAGAATACAAACGTGAGTAGCAACTATTCTGATCTATAACCAAGTTGGATCAAAAAAAAAAAAGAAAATGCAACATGAATAGATAATCAAAGATATAAGACAAATTCTGTCTAAGTTCGATGAATAGTCAGCTATTGATACAAATATTGAATGTTTTTTTCGTAGCATATCAGCAACCGATAGAAACGATGCTTACAAACTTTAGGACACATTCTTGTTTGTTATTTGCATTATCTCTCTGAGTTAATCGTGTGTCCAATTGCATGGTAGTGAATATTGTTCACTATACATCAGATATTTTTCCAATTTGAATATTTGCAAAACAATTTCAACAGTGATCAAATTAATGAAAGAAGAAAAACGTCACAGAAATGCTTTACCAAAATTAACTTGAGAAAAGATAGTTCTATAAAAATGATCCTATGATAATTATTTCCTTTAAAAAAATACCACATTTTCTATCATTTCCACACCTGCCAAAAAAAACATCCTAGTTATGAAAAAAGAATACAAATATTAATATTTAAAAATCCTTTTGTTTTTAGCATCTTAATAATTAACAAAAAAATGAAATTACACAACATCAGCATAAAATGCATTCCTAACAGAAGTACCCAATCTATCCATCCATCCATAATCAAAATGAATTAATATAATTATGATCGATTGTTCAATAAAATCAATCGCACCAACTTCACAGTAATTATCTTTAAGACAATTTCTAATTGATGAATTCTATAAATGTCTATAGAAGGTTCCAAGAGTTACATGAAGATTTTGATCTGAAATTTATTCCATAATCTCCTTATTAATAGACTAGCACAGGCTCTATAGAATTCTGCTTTTTATTGATATTTGACGAAGATATGAGAATTTTTATAATTCAATAGAAACAAGCAGCGTTTTTTTAAAAGGCTGATATCCTCGTTAAATCTCAATAAAAAAAAAAGCAGAATTCTCTCTCTAGATTATACTCACCTAGTGATAGTTTACTTATGAACAAATTCAAAACTCTAAATCTTGGAATCATTTGTAGGACCTTCGATAAAGATTCTTACAAAACACAATAGATTTCCAAAATTTGAGACGAAAGTCAACAAATTTTTTTCAAGCAAAACTATTGTTGTGAGTATGAAAGAATTTTCTGTAAAATTACAGATGCCAATAAATAGTTTCAATCGAATAGTTTCTTTTATTTTTCTTAAAACTCAGTACTGAAAAATGAAAATGTAAAATTTATATAGAGTTTTTCTTTTTTTGTTGATTTATTCATAGAATATTCTTATATTAATAATGGTTTACTCGAAATTTCTCATCGATAGATATAAGTAGAATTAATCTTAATTAAAGTTATATCAATATTTCATCTCAAAATTGAATTCAATAAAATAAAAAATAAAAATAAAAACTAATAATTCATTTTTTAAAAGAGAAAAAAAAACTTTAATTAAAATATAATTCTGAGTTCGAGATACGATCAATCAATAATCTAATATAAAAAAAAAGAAGCAAATTTGTTTTTCAAAAGAATTTCATCAGTTTTTATTTGTATAAATATCCGATATGCGATGATTTCAATTTGGACAAGACAGTCATTGTTAGGACATCTAGTAGATATGAAACAATATTAGTTTATATCCTGATCAACTACCATTGAATACACTCTTATTCATTTCTTATTTTAAATTCAATGAATAATCAGCTAAGTCTTTTTTCATTAGTTAAATCTATTGAAGTGAAAATCAAAGAATCAGCGTGGATGTGAGTGTGAATGTGGTCTTCTGTGTCACATCCACAAGCACACCCATACCCAGCTAGGTGTGCTGATGAAGTTCCACTATAGGACAGATTTTGGTAATTACGTGTTTTTATCTGAAGGAGGATGCAAAATTGGGGAAAATTCGAGAGTAGGCTCCGAAGATGACTTTGCCATTTGACTCAGGAACAAGCTACATACTTGAGAGTTTCAGCATTAGATAGAGGATAGTTAGTCGATTCTAGAGCACTAATAAAAGTAAAAATTCTGTTTGGGTTTCATAAAGATATTTCAGCCCAAAAAACGTCACACATTAGTATTTTCTATAAGTTTTTTTCACAAAAAAACAGAACAAAAGAAAAAATATCCGCTATAAAAAATGATCATCTCAACGAGTGGCATCTATGGTAAAATTTGCAGACCTCTCGCATTTGTAATAGAGGAGCTAGATAAGGTCCATCTTGTCCTCCTCATTTGAACCTCTTCACAAGGTTTTCAATTTTTTCGAATCTACTGCTATGCTTACAGGTACGAATCTTACAACCCCTGAAAGTTTCATTCCATTCCGATGAATTCGATATAAACTCTCCTACACTCTCGATGGAAGCACCCCCTTCCCCCATGGGGTCAAGACTTTGCAAGGTGGGTTTTTCAAAGTCATCCATACACTCTATTATCCAGTCAATCTTGTACGGACCTCTGCTGACTTTTAACATTTATTGAAAATATTTCTCCAAGATTCTCAAAAACTCGAAGATTTCAAAATTCTCAATGTGAGAAATATATATTCCACTGAGCCTCAAAGGATTAATCTAAAACTGCTTCTTTTTCATAGAGAATATCTGTTTCTAATGTTGATTTTGACTTTTGAAAACCTAGAGACTCCTAGTCAAATCGGGATGTTTGACAGTCCGAATTAAAAATGATCAATCTTTTTAGATGCAATGGTGTTCTACTTTGAATAAAATGTTTGATCAAATAAAGAATCTAATGACAAAAGATATTGAGAACGATGAAAAAAAATCCATCAAAAACACCAATACAATGAAATCACGAGTATCAGCGACAATTCGTTCCACTTATACACGATTACAAGACTCATTGAGAAAAAAAGACTGAAATTGAATCTGTGGAAAGACTATTGAATATACATATGATGAAAGAGGATCGGGTGTGAGCAAGGGCTTCCATTGAGAGAAGATCCACACTCACACCCTCGTACATTGAACATAAATCTCAATGTGAAATGATCAATTGTATACGGTGTCAACATAAAAATGTTAAGTGCATCTTGTCGCTAACTGACGACAGTGCACTCGCTTACTTATCATTAGTCAGCTACGTGGCCATTCTCTTTCTCCTCTGTCTTATGTTTCTCTCTTTTGTGACTCACACACGAAATCAACATTCTGTTACTTCGCAAGCAGACAGATATATCGAGTTTTGACATTTTTTTGAATAAAAATAACGAATTTTAGTCGATTATTATACGTCTTTTTCGGTTAGTTCAAAAAATGCACAAAAAATTATGTTTTTGATAATTTTTTTCTACTTTTCCTTTGTTTATTTGTTTTTCTGCTTAATGTCGCCATATTTATGCAGAAACATGAATAAAATGTTATTTTAACCAAAAAATGACCATTGTACATCAAAAAGCTGAATTTTTGATCGTCTACAGACTAAAAATTTTTTAGTTAAATTTTTTTTTCATGTCTAATTAGATTTAGTTATCTTTACAAATTCACTCTGATTGACTATTTACTTTAAAAAAGGGACAACATCCTTTCTTTTTTTCTTTTTTCTGATTTATTCCAAAGTTAGTGGTCGAGAAAAAAAAAAGATAAAGTCTACTATAGATGAACGTCGCACGAGTGTACTTTACATCACAACATACAAGTATAAACATTCATTATGGTATCATTAAACAAGTATTTAGAATTCGAAAGTTACTTCTTATGAAAATGATTATGGCTTGATCTATTGAGTAAGTATCTATGAGCAATAAATCAGCCGATAAACATTTCATTTCTGAAATCGAAATGATCATCATGAATGAGTTTGACAAGTATTATCACAAAAGTATCTCACTTGTAGCAATACTTCTGATAACTTCATAACTATTAGCGACGATTTGGGTTTTCAATCAAGTGGACTGAGTTCCTTGTGGTGCTGCGGACTAATGGCTACAGAAAGCGTAAGCTTTTTAGTTAACAAAAACCTATCTTTTTTCTTCTTACAGACAGTCTAATAGTGGCAATGAAAGACGGATACATATTATATAAAATGTATATTTTTTTTAATGTGAATTCATTTTTTTTTCATTTAATATTCTATTTTTGAGAATAGAGGAACATGGTGTTTTTTACAGATCATATGCATTTTTTATGCAGCTAGTTTGTCACAATAGAAGATAGATGCTGCTTGTTAAAAAAATTTAATTCTTTTCTGGTATGAGATAGAAATTAATTGCTTTTCAAACCAAGAAGTACGGACCGATTCCGGCAGAAAACCACTGAAAATTGCTAGAACCTGGCAGTAGTGTTTTGAGTAGGAAATATTCCGATGGATTCTGGCCAACTTTCTGTTATTTATAGCAGAAACCGGCCGTAAGTCATCGAAAAAAATTCGATTATTTTTGGAGGTCGGAATCATCGAACTGGGTTAATGTCGACTCGAGAATTAGTGTAGTAAGCGATACATTTGATTTAATAATAATATTTCTACTATATAATTACTTTCTTTTTGCTCTAGTTGCCTAGAGATGCACTTCATTACTATAAATATAGGAAAATAAGATAACAGTTATGTAGTACTTTAAATTTTCTATGTACACTTATTTGGTTAATAAATCACTAATACTTGTAATATCGACAAGCTTTAAAGTGTTGTACAAGTAAGAATAC
>CAJNOL010000369.1:33825-96449 GCA_905250125.1 Rotaria sordida | reverse complement strand
TTTCTCACATTTATGGTGAAGAGTTAGAATCCTGAATATTGTATAATTGAATTCATAATGTGATTTCATCGAGGATTAAATAGAGAATATGCTGACTAGAGAGCATCTTTATCTGTTATATACAAACTATGTAGAAACTAAGGTACAATTTTTTTAAGACTAATTTTGTACAAAAAGTGGCATGTCTGTCTGACTGGAATTTGGACGAGAAATGACTAAAAGATAAGATTCTTAATTTTCGATAGTATGAAGCGAAAAATCGACTTTTTGTCAAATCAACTTCAGCGACGTTTTTCAACGTTCGAGGAAAGTAACAAATGTCATTACGATAATAAGAGTGATCAATAATCTATGTTCAATGCATGTCCAGATTGAAGTTTTGTAGATCTGCGTTTAGTTTGAGAACCTAAACGTTCGTGTAGCTAACAGGTCGAACAAGGGTTTTTATAGTACATAAATCTGTTCGATGCGGTTTGTTTCGAAGTTCTGGATCGGTTCTATTTCAGACTACGAAACGCATTTTCTCTTAATATGTTTGATGCAAGATAGAGTAATCGATCACACATTTTTCAACTTCAGATCAAATAAGTTTGATTTCATCTCACAAATATGTTCTCGATCAAATTACTATCTCGGTCAATTTCGACCTATATTTCGAGAATCGACTTCGATGCTCTACTTACTTTAAGGAAGTACTCAAAAGCCGTCCTGCCAACTTCAGAATCACCACATATACTGAAAGTTCCACCTGCAGAATTAGAAACTTCTAAAGGAAATCTATTAAACGAATTTCTAATTGACTACGCACTGCAGAATCAATCAACAACAGCAACAACATCTTTTACAACTCTTCTCGAGCAGCTCAATTCAAACGCAAATTTACGATTACCGTATATTCTTCCTTATGAAAATGTCGGACGAATGAATGTCACTCCTAAAGCAGATCTCGCACAAGGAATTGTCACCATCGCTCACATCTTACCGTTAAAAGATAAAGTGGTCCTAGCAAGTGGGTTTGCAGTGCTCACCGGAGAACTTATTGTAACATGTGCACATACATTTTATCAAGCTGCTCGACACCTTTCTTCTTCAGAACTTGATCAGAAGTCACAGTCGATAGCGATCACTTACGAAGGAGATTTAATACCAGTTGCTACAGTTGAATCACATCTAGTCCAGTCGGATCTAGTGTTACTCAGGCTGCAAGAAGGACGAAAGATCACATCTTTAGCAGTCGATCCATATCCGGCACCGGTCTCCACGCCACTACTATCGTACGACTTATTAACAGCATCTGTCTCGTCTACTTCTCTTCCTACTATTTCATATTCATGGAAATCAGCCAATGTGTTATTTTACAAAGATCGATGTGGTCGAAAAGCAGCGACGGGAACATATGATGAGTTGCACTCTATGATGTATTCACATCCACCTTCAAGTGGATCGAGTGGCGGACCAATCGTGAACAAAGAGACAATGAGTGTTATTGGAATTGTTAGAGGAAGTGAAGTGAGCTATACTAATCGGAAACGCATTGGTTTTGCTATCCCTAGTGAATGCTTGTTTGAGGCTTTCAAGTTGCCTGGAATGCCTGACGGATTGGAATAGATGGAGTTGACTGAATTACGGTAGAAAGACTATTTTCTCTCTCATAACTTAATGTATTTTTGATAGGGATAGTCGAGACGGAGAAAAAATATGACTAATGTCTCTGTTCGACTTGATTTGACCCGACTCGAAGTCGACACCCAAAGCTGAATCAATGACTCGAGCGTAATGTAGAGTCATTCATTTTTTTTTATTTTGAAAGTTTTTGCTTGTATGTTTGTTTATTTGCAATAACTGAATAAATCTTTGTTTTTTTTCTATTCTTGCAAGATCGACCAAAGTCGAAATACTTTTCTCTCGAAAGTTTTTTTGTTTCATCCTATTGGCGAATGATTGACTATGAGAACTTTAGAACGGTTAGCAATGTTAAAACTTAACGTGAGGATTCTTTAACACTCTTCCCCTTAGTTTGTATCTCAAAAGTACAACTCGACCAGTGATTAAACAATTACATTGTATTCGCAAAAGAATCTGTCATATAGATATCTGTGAGGAAATTTATATCTGCCAAAGTTGAGGATAATTGCAAAAGATGTGAATACTTCCAAAGCTAAGACTGACATAATCGTCCGATGAAAGAAGTTCGAGGGTTTTTTAGACACTACAGCCATGTTTGACTGTCACTGCCACATTTACAACCACGAACAGATAACACTCTAATTAACACCATGAAAACTTCATTCATGTGAATATCTTCGTGCAGTGCATGAATAGACTACGATATACTAACGTCCTATTCTTTTGATACTAGAAACCATTTGGCTAGTGGCGTAACCAGAGGGGGGCTAGAGGGGGCTCAGCCCCCCCTACGAAGAGCTGAGCTCCCTCTACGAAAATTCCTATTGTCAATTTTAATAAGTTAAATTTTTATCATCTGAACAGTGGCGTAACCAGGGGTTGACAAAGGGGCAATTGCCCATTGAAAATTTTACTAGTAAGTTTTCGCCCATTGAAATTTTACTTGTTCACAAGCGTAAATATTTTTTTTCTTTACTTTTTGCTTTTGTCTCTTCTTATAAGACTGGTATAACGGCAAATGAACTATAGCCTAGCTTGTTCAGTTGGTCACCATGTTTCTTCTCCTAGGATAATATATTATAAGCAAAGGCAAAAGAGAAAAAAGAAAAGAACAAGTATACATATATACAATAGTGCATTTGCAATTTTGTGGTTCTGTTTTAAGACACACCAATACTATCGTATGTTGAATGAAAAGCGACCTAACACTAATAGGTTATTCAGTGGTAATTTTTCTTCGCAGAAAGAAACATTAAAATACACTAGAACACATCTGACTCAGACTTAAAACCTGATTTTCATGTACATTTGATTAAAAGGATCTCATGTCATTTTTTTTTGTCAATAAAACACCTGTTCCTTTTTTGTATTAATAAAATAATCTCATTTTCATTTTTATCTCTTTTTAAAGTTATCAGTACTTCATTGGGTTGAAAAAGTTCTGCCCTGTCGATAAAAATCTTGCTCATTTTGCCCATCGTGATTTTTCAATACAATGAAGGTTTGCCCATTGGTCCAAAGATCCTGGTTGTGCCACTGCATTTGGAGGATGAAGTATTGTATATTTTGCTTCTCTCTAACAGTGTAGAGCAAGAGAGTGAATATTCGCTTGCTCTTTGAACCTTTTCACACTTATAATGACAAAATATGTAAGAATTAGTGTAAGAGCAGAGAAGCCAGTATCTTTAAAAATATACATGTTTTTTAAAAAATGACGTTCATCAAAACATGTATAAGAAATAGAATAGCTGATGAAAGATTAAGTGATCTTTGTATTTTATCGATTGAACGTGATTTTCAAATGAATTTCGAACAAGTTATTGATCAGTTTTCAATTAGTCATAAAAATAGTAGAATTATGCTGCGGTAGTTGTATTCATTCTGATGTTCAATTTATTTTTTTTCATAATAAAGGATTAAATATTTGAACTTCTATATTGTCTTCATGCATTGTTTCAGTAGAACTCAAGTTACCATATTTTACTTCCAGGGGTGTCCCGAAGTCGGAAAAATTGGGGAACGAGAGGTCGATAATATAGAAAGTCGTTAAAAAAATTTTCTAAAGATGACCGAACTTTGGGGAAATACAAGCCTTTCTTTTTGCAAATTGTTGAGCACAAAAACCGAAAAAAACGTCAATTTTGCCATGAAAAAACGAAAATTTTTCAAGATTGGGGGTCACAACCCTCCGCTGTGAGACATCTGTTTACTTCAAAAGAACTGGGGGCTGAGCCCCGTCTACCAATATTTCCTGGTTACGCCACTACATTTGGCTAGGACAAATTGACTACATGCGCTTATTGAATTAAAATTTTATTCAAAGTTTCGATCAACAACAACTTCCAATGTAAAGAAACTTACACTTGATCAAAATACTTCCAACTATTTTTCTCACGAAATATGGAGTGCAACTGTATTTATTGCCATAGTGTATGAATCAATAAAATAGAACATGTCGCAAAATTCTATTCTTTCTATTTGAAGCCTTAAAACTGAAAACATATGATCAGATTGTGAAATGTCTTTCACTGAAGTTATAATTAGTGACTCGCCAAGAATGATTGAACACAAGACCGATTTAGTGAGTTTTTAAAATATCCATTTTTAAACTAAATATCTCAAACGAAAAACTGGTCGAGTTATACTCAATGGCGAAAATTCAGGATGCTGGATTTTATCTGTGGGAAAAGCGTTTCCATATGTCTGGTTTTAATTTTTCTGGAAATACATAAGTTATCTTTTTGTCTTTGATATTTCACATTTTCGGATCTTTAGAAATCATGAAAAGCTCAAGATGCAAGATGTATAAATGACTTTTACATTTTCAATATAAAAGAAATGACAATAAACATATGTTCAGAATTTTGCAACGCACACTGTTTGATGAACGTTCACTTATTGAATAGAATGTGTCAGTGTATGCATTGGATATTTACATTTTGTACCAATCTAATTCATTCAAGAGCAGATGGAAGACTTTATTCACAATAAATATCGAAAAGAGTTATCTGGTGAAATACTGATCTCGAGTCTGCATCGGTTCAATAACATTTATCTACTCAAATCCATGGATTTTTGAAAGTAAATGAAACAAAGATCATGCCTTCATTATGTTCATCTCAGAGGCGCATAATCTTAATCTCATTCCCTGCGATCGCCACGGGATACGATTTCAATCTTGGCGAGTGATGAAAGTTGCCTGCAAATATTTTAATTAGAGCCAAAAGGCTTTTCAAGACGACGTATTGTATGTGCTCATAAAAATTTCTATCATGAAAATAATCATTCACACAGACTGTTTGCAATATCCTATTTGAGAAAATCCTCTTTCCAGACTCGAACTGTTCATTGATGAGTTTTTGTCTGTCATGATAGAACCCCTAAAGTGTCCTCTAACTGGTGAACATATTTTGAGAATTCCATTCCACCTTTTCATGGCTACAACATGGAAAAAATTTTTTAAAAAATAGTAAAATAATGATCGAATCCTCTTTTGGTTTTTTGTTATTTCAAATTCATTTTTATCTGATCAAAACTATTTGAGAATTATCACTATCAGATGACAAGGATTGATACCTGTTTCAATCACATGATGTGCATATATCGTTGTAATATAGTGAGTAAATATTGAAAAAGTTCTGCATTCAATTGACACGACATTGGATAGGGACCAACATGAGATTTGTTTAGTTGACCAATGAAACACAATATCCATGTGAAATAACTGTTCGTCGAAGCTCATGAGAAATTCGGTTCAACTATCGATCAAGTCAATTTATACTACTGTATCGGCATGTTAGCATTCAAATGTGGCAACTAATGATTGGATATTACTGATGAAATTTTGTATTCATAAAGTATTTTTCTGAAAACATGGTGAATTAGTAATGCATAGTTTTGTTCTACTCATATTCATTAGGATAGGATAAAGGAAATCGTTAACAATCATTTGACCGTTTCATGTTCCAAAACAGGCACAGCCACATTTATTCTTCGCATAGTTTATAAAGAATCGTTTCTTGTAATCTTCAATAAATCGACAGCAAGTCAATCACACTTTCTTATCACTTGCACTATCTAGTCTTCTTCCATACAATTGATGCAAACATTTTCGCTGTTATCTTGAAGTTTAACAGCTCAGCAAAAAGTATGCTTTATCGATGGTGACTGACGATGTAAGCACTGACTCTTATCTGTTTTTTTTTAATATCTTTTCTTTATTTGAGAGTTTTTCTTTTCATTTTCTTTCTCGTAATAGATACTTTTGGTTACCGGTCGACCTCTTGCGCACGTTGCTCTTCTTTTCATAACAGCGTCTTTCTTCTTCGTCCACTCTTCTCTTGTTCATCACGTCATTCGTTTCCCACTTCTCTCCACCTATTAGATGAAGGCGTTGTCCCGGTGTTGACCTTGAGGTTGGCAGCTCAACTAGACTGAAACTCTATTGATGGTCAGTGCAAAATTGACACGTATGAATAGCTTTCTGGTCGTTTGTTTTGTTTGTTTCAAACAGTCGGCTCGTTTTCTCTGCGTACCGTCTTAACCCCTCTCGACTCTTCTTCATCTTTTGTTCTATTCTTCGTTCTAACTCTTGTTTGTCCATTTCCTTTTACGTTTGTTATCCTTTTAGGTCATCTGTTTACCTTGTTCCTCAGATTCATTCTTTGTTGTTTCTCGTAGTTGTCTTCTAATAGGTTTCCGACGACATTCATCTAGTTAATTCACTTTTAGTTACTCTACTCTCCTGACCTCTATTGTATAAATTTTTCCTAGACACCTCAAGATGATACTTGTATACGCTCTTCAAAATTACACCAACTTTTGATGATCATGTCTAATTGCTTGATATTATGTTGCTTTCCAATTTTCATGAAACTATTCGTAAAAAGAATGGACTACCTGAATGTCGAAGAAGTTGAAAAATGCAAAGTGGGATAAGGAACTTTCCAGAATTTAGAGATGAATATAATACAAAGTATGAAGGCATGAAATCCCTCATTTGTGTAGTTGAAAGAGAATAGTCTAGTGACGACCTTAAGTGGTTATCTTGATTAACCAATGTTGGAGAAAAAAAAGAAGACAACTATAAAGCAAACAAATAAAATGGGACTGTTTGAATAAGTTGCTCTGAAACGCGTGAAAATACTATCAAAGAGTCTAAAAACAATTGCAAAAGTGATATTTTTAACGGATTTAATTGAAATGCACCTTACGGAGTGATTATTGTTCCATGCTGAAATGTGTTTTTTGTGATATTTCTACCGTCATCTTTAACGATATTTTTTTGTTTTTTTTTGGCTGCTAGACAAGCTATAACACTTTTTTTTCTATTCTCTCGTCTTATTGGCTATACCCAAATAGTTCGAAGGTTTTGTAGACACTATTATTATTATTTTAATGGAATCAACTGCAGTCACCTCATTCGTACCACTGCATGTAGCTATCATTGGTTGTGGTATTGGTGGTCTAGCGGTTGCTATCGCTCTAAGACATCAAGGTCACTACGTGACTGTCTATGAGCGTACTCATTTTGCCAGTGAAGTTGGTGCTTCAATCACTATAGCTGCTAATGCGACAAAATATCTTGAACAGTGGGGTGTCGATGCCGTTGCCGCCAGGTGAGCAATATGAATTGTGTGGTGCTTAATGTAATTGATCAGTTCAAAATTTCAAACATGCTCACAAATTTATCAGGATACACTTTCTAGTTTTCATTGGTAAACATACTAAATACAGGATCTATCATCAAGATCTGACGTTCAGTTAATTTTTACAGTCTAGCATCAGCGACGTGCTGATATAGACTTGACAATTGCATCGTTTCTGATTGATTCATTGATGGGCGGTCCGCAATGTTGATCCACTTCTTTCAACTCTATGTCGTATAGACAAGATCAAGCACATGGATCAGACGTCATACGGAAAGAACCTTTTGTGAGCAGAGTAGATAGTCATTCCTGAGAATAAATATACAATGTGAAGTATTGGCACTATGAATTGACTCAACGTAGCGCTGGTCGATTATTTTCAAAGTTGAGATAGTATTTCTGTCAAAAACGTTGGGGAAAAACGAAAAACATGATTTACATACTGAAACATCGTAGGGCAGAGCTAATATGAGACTGATAGATACCGAGACTATAGTGAGAATTCTGTTTCGACACGTACAAACCCCAGATTAGGATGAATTTTTTCGAGAACTTCCAATAGAAAACTTACTAAAATAAAAAGTAACAAGAATAGACAAACCTTGATTGATCGATACTTTAGAAATCATTTCAATTCCCCAGTGATGGACTATTTTAATGTGCTTCGACTTTTCGATTTTTTCTGTAGGTCAGTCATCATCCAAAAGCTCATTATGCACAACTGGAGTGATGGCACAATCCTCGACGTATACGATCTTAGCGACTATAAAGAGATATGGGGCTATGATTACCATATGTTTCACCGCATCGATTTGCACGAGCAACTACAGTTAACTGCAAAGAGTCTAGGTGTCACTATCGTCCTTAACCATAAAGCGATTGACGTCGATTTTGTACACGGCATTGTAACATTCGACACTGGCACATCAACTCGTGTCGATCTGGTCATCGGTGCCGATGGTGTTCGTTCATGTATGCGCGATCTGATCGGAATTGTACCTCAAACAAAGCGATGCACGAGTGCTTGTTACCGCTGTGTTATCCCGACATCGCGCGTGAAACAGCTTGGTCTTAAAGATTTTGCATCCAACAGGGCTATCGAGTTCTGGGGAGGTTTCGGCATCAATAAGATTGTCTTGACATCATGCTCAAATGGTGAAATCATTGCTTTCTATTGTTTCTATCCAGCTGAACACAATGATCAAAGCGAAGAAGGCTGGAACTTTAGTGCCACGTCATCAATGCTGTGCGCACACTATCCTGATCTCGATCCTGATCTATTGGCAATTTTTCAGCACGTTGAGGATATCAAGCTTTGGAGCCTGGTCGTCCATGATCCATACCCATATTGGGTAAAAGGTCGAGTTGCTTTGCTCGGCGATGCTGCACATCCAATGCTGCCCGATCAAAGTCAAGGTTCGTGTATGGCAATTGAGGATGCTGCAGCACTTGCTCTTATTTTCTCGCCTGAGTACTGGGGCAAAGCAGTGCATACGGTGGAACAGGGCCTTCAATTGTATGAGGAGTTGAGAAAGCCGAGGGCGACACGAGTACAAGAGGCTAGTGCACGTGCGCGAGAGAACCTTAATGAGAGGATCGGCTGGAGTTCAAAGCGAGGCAATGATAATTTGGAAAATAAAACGACAAAATTGACCATTGACGAGGTCAACATTTATGACATGAATAAACATTTAAATACTCTTGTTAACGCACATCTCTCAGCTGATTCGATTCATTAAAGTTGTTCGTACCTTTTTTTTTGAACTGTCAATAAACAGAAGTTTATTGTCTACGAAAATTCATTTTCGACATGAATATTGCATTGATAATTGGATCTTGTGAGATGATCAACCAAAGATAGATGATAATCGATCTTCAATCCTCTCTTACTGAATGTATATCGAAAAAAGATTTATGATCAAGTTTTTTTTTTGCAAACACATCGATGATGTTTCATATGAGAAAAAAGCTCCAATCGCAGTAGTGTCAAAGCCAAAATCTGAATTCAGATGTTCAAACATTCATGTCGTGACAGTATGATGCCTACTGGTCAGTGTCTCATGGGACCTTCATGCAGTGCAAAATGTCTGAATATCTGAATCTTTGAAGATAGATTTCGGGTTTGACATGTACGTTGATACAAACATTTCAGTTTTGATTGAAGCAATGACTTGATTACAGAGCAACCAAACATGAAATCCTGGCATCGTCCACATTGACGAACCTGCGAGAAACCAATAGGAGATTCCTTTACATATTCCCGCATAATTCATATTCATCATTATGAGAATTATTTGCGTTAATAAACAGAAAAAAAACGATTTGATTGAGACAGGTTACAGTAAAGAAATAGTTACCGACGCCACATTGTCGCCGTTTGGGTCGTTTAAAAATGGCAAAAGAACAAAGATTATTGAAGAGATCAATCATGAATAGAAGAAAAACGATGGAAACGTGAATACATTACGTTTGTTTGACATAGTGAATCGTAATTTAATCAAGAGTGCAACAAAATAGGTCTAAGCTGATTTCACAACGATGTCCTTGATAACAAGACGAACAAAAACAAATGAAATCGTCCGAATCTTTTCAATCACCTTAAAGACATCGTCCTCTTGCCAAACATTGATCGAATTGACTATTATGACTCAGACAATCAGCACGATAATTATCTTCTTGAAAGAAACCAAGATAATTGTTACCATAGAAACAAAGCTGTTCGGTATCATTTCGACAAAACTGATGGTAGTGAAAGATGTCTGGAACCGATCGATCGACAGCTAAAAGAGAAAAAAATGTAACGATCCAACATGATCAGCTGCTTACCTTCCAAGAATAAAGATGCAACATGTGGACAATATTGAGGTGACGAATAGTTGTCGATATTCATCTTATTCAATATGTATAAGATGAAATAGTGAACATGAACACTATCGTCGTATATTTTAAGAAGGCTCAGTATAGGCACATAAGTACCAGAATGATCATAGCGGATAATCGATGGTAAACCATAATGAACTTGCTGATTTTGATTGATCAGTCGGAAGTAAGTACCAATGTTGTGCAATTGCACCATAGTAACCCGAATCGATATAAGTATTGTCATATTCAACTTCATGCGTACCGACACTTTCTGGTATTCGTACAGAGTTCCATAGAAGCGGCTCGAACACATGCACAGATAGGATGTTTCTTCACTAAGACCGCACATAAGATGACAAGTGCCATTGTTCAAGTAAGGGTTTGAATCACAAGCATCAAAGTTTAAATGGTAATGCATCTAATAAACATTCAATTTCACAAAGTTGTTCGTACAGCTAACAATCGACTCCATAGTAACCTGTTTTACATGAACAATAATAGGAATAATTTCGATTAAATATTGGCAAACAGGTAAAATTCTCTTTCGCAACTATGTTCTGAGCAAATATTGTAGGTAGTATTAGTAAATCAGACGGGAAATTTCAATACGAGAGCCATACAAAATGCCGATAGGAAATCAAAATCAATCGGATCATGCCATGAGTCAAGTTCAATGGATAGTAGAATTATTCTCAAGAGAGAAGAGACTGAACAACATTTTCTATTATAGTTTCAACAGTAAGCATTCCCATTAATTTCTGATGAAATATGAGCCAAGTGCATCAGAATCAAGTACATTTTGTAAAATTAAAGGTGTATAAGTTGATCCAGCCCGTAACACAACAGTTCGTGTTGCACTACTAATTAAAACAAGTTTCAAATCATCTCGCATACGAAGTGTTTCAACATCAAATACTAGCGTAGCTGCAACTATCAAATCATTACTTTTCGACACATAAAAGAAAATTTGTCCGTGGGCAGTATGGATGCTGGATAGAAAAGCACTCCGTCGCTCCTCTAGTGATGGTTTCTAGCGTACTGTGTTGTAATTGTACACCTATTAGAATGTGCAACAACGGAAAAGAGGCAGAAAAAGAAGTCACAAACTGTTGAACTTGACGGTAAAAGATCTTGACGAGTTATAGACCTACTGAGAGAACAAAAGGGAAAGCATACAAGAATTGTTTTTATAGAGTGATTCAATATAAGAAAGACTATCAGCGCAAAGTCTTATCGCTGACCACGCAAAATGTTTCTTCCACGATACAGAAAGGCAAATATCGTAGTGCAGAGAGAAAAGAGAACTGTGTAAGAAACGAAGAAGAAAAAGATAGTAATGACAAACAGAACAAGGACATTCTTTGCCACATTTACGGTTTTTGCTCTTTCTGTTTCTGTAATTGCACAAGAAAAGTGTAAGGTTAGAAAGAAGAAATAATATCATCAGTTACTCATTCTTTTTGTAACCGTACAATAATGCCATCAACTCAGCTTGAAAACCTCTCAAATGAACTATTTCTTATCATCTTCAGTTATTTATCGGCTCTCTCACTATTCAAAGCTTTCCACAATCTCAACAAACGTTTTTCTTCATTGCTTCATCTTGCTGACATTCATCTGAAAGTCGACCATGTTACTTACGATGATTTCAAAACTGCTGTCTCTACTTCGACCAATGTCGATTTGAAACGAATGATTTCATTGCACCTTTCTAACATTGACAATTATGGTGTGATACCATTGTTTCTCGCAAATGTTAAGCTATCGAAATTCCATCTTTTACGCTCGTTGATCGTTGTCAATGTTACAAACAAAGACATGCGGTCTTTACAAAATGAAGTAAACCAATTACATCAATTAGAATACCTGAAAGTGGTTGGAATCGAAGGCGAAAGTCTTGAAATTTTGTGGGATATACTACCGTCTAAATTGAAAACATTACACATACAAACAGACTGCTGCTTCAATGATTCCTTAAAAATAATAAAAAGAAATCGTGAGAATCAGAGGGAACTGAAGAACCTGCAATCATTTACATGTTTTACACACTGTTCACCCGATGTCATAGATATGGTAAATAAATTATTGTCACAATTACGGTGAGTATGGTCTTACGAGAATATTGTCTCTTTCGCTATCAGACTTCTATTCCTCTTGTCTGGATTTTCAGATATTTGGATATCGCTCTCCAACAGACTGATCAGTTTCGGCTTACGCAGTCTTCGACATTACAAATCTTAAAAGTGGAGCTTCCACGACTCATCTACGTTATTGATTTACCAGATAAATTTCCAAATTTAAAATTTTTACGTATTAAAATTCCAACAGTTTCGGAACTCTATATCGATGGAAAGATACTAGAGCAACGATTTACGTCAAAGCTATCGAAACTGAAAAAATTTGAATTTGATTTTGTTATGCGTGTTCCAAATCGAGATACATTCAATTTGGACATGTATAGTGCAACCTTCAATACAATAGATAATGTTATCTGTGATCTGTTTGAGAGGCGTTTCGTTCGATGTTATACTGTACCGTACTGGAAAAGAACGTTTGACTCTGGCAGTCATCACAACTTGAATCTTGTTAAAACAAGCAGATCCGCAGTAATGAAGGGAAGCCTTGAAGTATCTTTGTATATTCATAGGAGTACAACACCTGTGCACTATTATTCGGATGTTTCGAAAATCTCTTTACAGATCATCGATGAACATTTCAATGACTATTCAATGATCGTGCCATATTTGCAAGAGACAATCGATCTTACACGTCTAACTCATTTACATCTGCACGATCTTCTATTTACTAGTGAAACATTTGAAACTCTTCTAACAGTCACACCCAATTTATATTCATTAAAGCTGAAAGAGAATCATCTCACGGAACTAATTTCTGGCCAGCAAACAACAAATCGTTATAGCCTGTCGAGGATGATTCGAAAACTTCATTTGATAAATCTGTCCGATCAAGGATCAGTTATTCAAAAAATATTTCAAGTTAACGTAGAGATCTTACACTTGACATTTCCATCATACAATGGAGTGTTGTTGAAACAACTTCTAGCGTTACTTTTGTCTACAATGACAAAGTTAACTAGTTTAACGCTTGAATTTCGTAGTAGCCAAGTTGGTGATCTTGACCATTTGTTGAAATTTATCAATGATCTGATCTCAAGAGACCGAGGTTATTATGAAAAGATTAGTCACGATAAAATCAAAATTTGGTTGTTTGAGCGAAAAGTGTAAACAGAGTTTTTTTTTTCGAGACATTTATTGTCATTTCAAGAAAATTTCAAATAAAACTCTTAGTACGTATGCGTTTTCTGTCCATAATAAACTCTTGAGTTTTTATTATGCTTTCTCCCAGTGATATACAATCCTGCTTTGGATTTTTCAGAAAAATATAATGCAATAAATACAAGACGTTCTAATCTGAGATGTGGTATTAGAAGTTTTTGCAAAAAAAAAAGATTTGGTCAAAAATCATGAATTTTTCCTTATTCTAGAAACATTATAAAATGAAATGAAAGTACCTTAACAGTATATCATTGAATAGAACATTTTTATATTAACCAACAAGTCAGATGGCGTTAGCTACCTTCATCTATGAAGTGCTTTAAAACAGTTCACTGGAATATATTAAAAAAATACCATTGTAATATGATTTGTTCTGGCTTCGAATGAAAAAATCCATTTCTAAATCTTCTTTAGAATTTTTGTCAAAACACAGTTTCTAGGCAGGAAAATTGAAATAACTTCTTCTCGGCTCGGGATATAATCGACGTTTTTTCTTTATTTTAAAGGTCTTAATCAGCACCTTTTTTATGCTTATTTTGAACACCATGTCCATTAAATAGCTAAAAAATGAATGGAAGGAAGTTTGAAAGTTCCATCCGATGAAAAGTTGCTTATTTTTATTTTCTACTGACTACAAACAATCACCAACCTATATATTTGGCTTTAAATCAATTCTTTACCTATGGTTTTCTATCGTATTTTAATTATTCATATAATTCATATAACCTATGTCTAGAAAGTCTTGGCACAAAATATTCGCTCATTTTTCGATCACTTAGAAACAATTACTAAGAGTCAAAAATAGTCAGTCAGAATTAGAATTTGATGCTCTTCCAGAATATATGCGCATGATTTACTTTCGATCGAGTCTTAGTCAACTATGAGAGCATTTTTTAAGGGGCCCAAAATGATGTTTGTACAAAATTTTATTTCCTTTAATTTTTTATTTTAACTTAAACTTACTAAACACAAAAACAGAAACAGTTTTTAATAGTTCGGTTTTTTAGAGCAACCTTTAGTCTACAAAATGGCTAGTTTAAAACTGTTCTAAAACTTAAATCACACACGATAAGAATTTTAGAAAATTCGCATTTTTCATTGTACAAATATCATTTTGAGTTCTTTAAAAAAAATGCTCTCATAGTTGACTAAGACTCGATCGAAAGGAAATCATGGGCATATATTCTGGAAGAGCATCAAATTCTGATTCTGACTGACTGTTTTTGGCTCTTAATAGTTGTTTCTAAATGACCGAAAAATGAGCGAACATTTTGTGCCAAGACTTTCGAGACACAGGTTATACATAAATATATAAATCAAGATATAATAATAAAGCTTAGAGGAGAACGAGCGAATAGAAAAAAGAACTTCTTATTTGTTCGAGGAGAGTTTGGATCAAACACTAACACCACTCTTGTAACCAACTCACACGAAAGCCCATAGAATCGAAAGTAACAGTACTAGAAGGTACATAATGGTTGTACATTTCGAAGAGTTACTGAAAGGTGCTGCAGTAGTCGTTGTCATATAGCGTGGACAAATATCAACAACAATATCGTCAAGTGCGACGGAAACAGCGTTGGAAATATCGGGCATAACATCGAACCAAATAGTGATGTTGCACGTTAGATCGAGAAGTTGCATTTGCGATGTCTGCCAACCTTGTGTGTCACCTGTGTTTATCGACCATAAAGTCGTCCTGTAACATCCTTTTAGACTGGCAGTAAGATATGTTCCATTTCTGATACTTACATTGGACTTAACGAAATAAGCAAAGTTCAAACACATGTGTTCGCGCAACTCAAATATTGGTGTGTTCAAGAGTCCATCCATTGAAGTATGTGTCGCATTCGATGGACGATGCCAATAGAACAATGGTAAAGTTATATAATGGACGTTCTGGATCGAATGAAACACCATTTCGCATTTTACACCAATTTTCATTTTCAAAATTGCAAGCGAAAGCCGGATTACCGTTTGCTTGTGACACGAACGACAGAATAACGACTAAGACGAGAAACAGAAGCATCAAGCTATGATGTCAGTAGAAATCAAGATAAAGACACTCGCTCATTGACGACTAACATGATATATAGTGTTATCAAATCGTCACTCTCTATTATTCTTTGTTTTGCAATAATGTCATCGAAGGCATATTGTTCTTTTTCTTTCCTACACGCGCGAATAAAATTATGATTTCTCGCTGCGGCATTTTTTAAAAAAGTATTCGTTTTACTGTTAATTTTCCTATTATTTGAAAATCATCTTGAGAGGTGAGCTTCAAGATTAGTGAGAGCTGCCATAGTCGGCTTTGATCAACTCTGACACTAAAATCCTTTACGAAAATCAAGCGTTCGAAATCTTCATTTGAGTTTCTTCAAATTAGAGTCCAATACAAGTTCGCACAAGTTGGTCTAAAACAATTCAATGAGAGAGTTCGAATCACATCATATATGTCCATAATGTCGAACACATCATTTTAAATCATATAGATAGAATTGAAGTACAAACAGACACTTGATATATTGTATACGTAGAACACTACTGACAAGCCTGTAAGTTTGTCCTTTTTTTTTCTAAATTACAAATCATTTTGACTTTTGATCTTCTTACATACATTTTTCACTTTGATGCTTGCAACAAATTTCAGATTACAATCAGATTTCGATTCGAGAAACCAGAGTAACTCGATTGAAAATCTCTTTATTTGATTCGATATATTTTGTAGCTTCGTTTTTGTTCTTCATGATTTTTTGATTTGATACTCAGATTCTATTCATATTTCAATATCGATTTTCATCTAGAATTTCGCGGATATTGATAATTATATTTGTTCGTTGATATTACATACGCACTTTTATCTCAATCAAAAAAAAAAAGCTAAAGAACAATGCAAGAAGTAGGAGTATTCGTAATTTATGTTAACACTACTAATACACACAGAAAGATCTAATCTACTCATTGATATACGATTAGATTAGTTTCTTAAGCGTATTTCTATCGGAAATATCTCAAAATAGGAAATAAGTTTTTTGAAACAGAAAAACGATTTTAAAAAATGTAAAAAAATTTGTACAGAAACATTGACTAATGATAAAAGCATTAACTTTAATAGTCGATAACATTCGCTGTATATTCATTGACACTCCTACGCCAGATGTAAATCACTTATGAATAAATAATTCAAAGTATTTTATTATAAGCTCTATTTTACAAAATCTTAAAAGTGAAAATACAAGCATTTTCAATCTGAAAATTTTATCTGTTTTAGAACTTTCTTTCAGAGCAGATGCAAACTTGTAACCATCCTCAATCAATGACATTCTGGTCTATAATATTATCTTCATGCAATGTCCTTCTAACAATCTATATAATAACGTCGTTATACTAAAACCCAAGCAGATGCAAACATCGACACTGAAATAAACTATATAATTAGTCAAACAAATCGATTTTACTACAATACCATATGCATCCTATATCAACAGATTAGATCATCACAAAATCGTTTTCAATTCAATTCTTACCTAAGTCTTCTTCGGTTATTTCTTGCTTTTATTTATTTCCCTACTTACAATATGTGATAGAACTCCTTCATTGGGATATTAGATTATCCTGTGTTTCATGGTAAATATGCTACTTAGAACGCATGAATTAAAGCCATCTGATGAGTTTTAGTAGCCAGCTAGAATGAAACCAGTCATGACCACTCCATTCACTTTGTCCTATGAAACTACAAGAATACAAGGCTTTCAAATGCTTTGGCAATATCTTACATTGTTAATGAATAAGTATAGTTATAATATTAAGTACATACTTGGAACTGGACCGACCGGTTTGCCGGTTGAAAAATTAAGAATTTGAATAATGTTGAAATGAAAAAAAAATTAATATAAAAATCAGATGTCCTCACGCAGGATCGAACTTCGGACCTCCAGTTTACAAGACTGGCGCTCTTCTGTTTATTTAACCAACAAAGTTTTTTTTATTTTTTTTCAATTCAAATATTTGATTATATTATTTGTCAATATTTCAATACCACTGAGCTATAGATGCATATTGATCTTCGTGTTTTTTATTGTTTTATCATCTAATCGAAATCAAATTAACCCTGACACGCCCACCTCTATAAATGCTCAGATTCTACCAGTCTAAGTCGAATGAAATTCAAATTCAATAGTAAGTGTTTAGCTTTTCGATTCATATCACACTAAAGGAGAGTACCATGTACTACCAATCTGCAAAGTTTTCGTCCTTTCGATATGTACCTGTAAAAATAACAAGACATGTCTTCAGAGCTCTTATTTTGAGCTGGGGCCCATACGGACCCCAGGTGGGCGTGTCAAGGTTAAGTTATTATTTGGTACAATTTCATATTTGAACTTTATAGGTAATTCGTTTTTTTTTAATATCTTCTGAGTTATCTCGATCCGAATAAAAAGTTTGATCTACGAAAACAGAGAAGAGTTTTCTTCTTAACTCTTTTCTTTTAAAGTAGAGTCAACTTGAGCAAATTTGTATTCTTAAAATATGTTTGAGTGTTACTTTTACTACACCATCACACTGTGCAATGGCTTCTATAAATAATTTTTCGATTAATTAGCTAACTATCACTTGTAAGAGTTTCATTCTTTAAAATCAAACATTCTTAACTTGAACAGATGACAGATGGGTATGGGATCTGTGAGTAGGTGAAAGGAAGAGCCATTATCACACTCACATCTTATGTGAGTCATAACGAGGAAAAAGAAAGGTAATAAATTAATGTAAGCAAACAGCCATGGGTCTGCTCACGATGAAGTAAAAAAGAGAAGGAGAAACAAGTCACGATTCAAAGCCATCCAACAATCGATTTAAAAGCAAAAATACAATCATACAGAATCAGATAGACACTGACTTAAAAACCGTGTTTCAGATAGAAATATGGACAAAATGAATTAGTAAACGTTGTGCAGATTGTAGACATCATTCTAGGAGAATCAATACCCACTATTTACATTTATTAGCTGTCTCCTCCAATTATACTCCTCGTTTTTTTGGTCATTAGTGTAAGTAAAGGTGGAAATATCTACCCATTTCTTTAAATTTACTGTTTGTCAAGCAACAAAGAACATAAAAGAAGAAAAAAAGTAATGCGTACACGCACGTCGTTTGACAAGCACATAGCAACATCTGTAAAACAAGTCTAGCTCTAAATTTAAACAGTAAAAAAATGACCGAAAATTGCTAGAAGTTTGTTTTCTATTCTTGAAATACGTGGTGATAAACTTTTATAAAAAAAATTCGTGTAACTTTTCATTATTACCCGTAAAACTGATTTATTTTTCTTTTCGATCAACTACTTGATAAGAGTAATCGATTTGCTGTTATAAGTTTGAACTTTTTTCTCAATATTCTAACGTTCAACAATAGTATTTGAGATTTTTAATAATGAAGAAAAGTTTTTTTTTCTAGTCAAAACGTCGATCTTTTTTGGAATTCTATATGTCCTTCAGAGCATGAAGATTGTTAATCATCTTCATCTGTAATATGAGCAACATCATATATCTATGCTGATTGATCTGCATGCTTCATCTTAAATAGAATTTTTCTATCGCATTGCTTTCAAACATATCAACTACAAACAGTGGATTCGATTCACATATCACTAGATCTTAACACTTAAGAAACAAAGAAGAAATAATACCAAAATGTAAAAACTTGGTTTGAATTAACAAGGATGAAATTACTTTAAGCGCAACTGATAATAAGGTGACTATATCAATGTGAACAAATGAAAATACGACAGAAAATGAATTGATTATGGAAAGATAAAAAAAGATGTGCCAGCGATTGTAGCATGGATTGGTGATTGTTTCATCGTGTGTCTCGTTCGTCGTTACAACTCTTTCTTTGTATCAATTATTTAACGATAAGGCTATGTTCATGACGAACTGAATAAATAGGAGAACATCGTATCTCTCAATAGAATTTCTTTTTGAGTAAGATTATATATAGAAAGGCATTTGATAAACAATTTCAATTCTTTGAAATAGTAAAATGACCTTGACAACCATTTGAAAGACATTTAAGTCTTCATTCTACACGTTGATAGGTTTTTTACTTTTCTACATGTACTTTTATAAGTATATCTATTGAATGTTCCTCGTTCATGCGACAAAATTTGATCTCAATGAGATGTTATTAATTGAAACGATTATTTTGCTTCACACACTGAATGACTTACTGACCACTGTTGGTCTTCTTATTTCCAATTAATAGGTTTACTCCTTAAAATAGAAAAATATTTGTTTCATTTCAAATATCGCATAGAAACTAATCAACTTATATTAACGACTGCCATTACCTCAAACAGTCAGCCTCACAAAAATGAATTTTTATTTAATATTGTAATTTAAAATATAAAGACGACGAGTATAGGACATAAGACATATCGAGTCTTAATTTAGTGAACATAAGCTATAAAACTATATTGTGCTGATTTAACTCTTAGGTGTGAAAGCGAATGTAAAGTAGCAACGGACAAAAAGTTTTAAGACAACACACTAAACATTAACTAATGCATTAATTTCAACAGTTGTTAATTCTCGTGAATAAATCCTCAGTTCGTCGATTTTGCCTCGATATTGATTCGGAATTATTCGAGTTTCTGTATTACTACACCATACCATCGGCTGAGTACATGCACCGACAGACATTATATTCCATGATCCGCTGGAAGCATGAGCATAACTTGAACTGGTCATGTTAACACGTGTTCCGTTCACAAAGAGACGAAGTCCGTTCGTGATTGAAAAAGTTGTAGCTACATGTGTCCATGTGTTTAATGGCAAGATGAACGAATTCAAGGCCACATTATAAAATGCTGCACCATTCCATGTCTGCGTTACAAGATGATTATTTGAATCGAAGCCTAACATGGGTGACCACCAGTCGTTATTGATCGAAAGAAGCTAAATATGTTACAATCTATTATAAACAATACTTTGTTCTTCTCGGTCAAAAAGCAATACCTGAATAATAGTTCCATTGGTTGCAAATGGATAAATCCATAGAGCAAATGTGTATGAATAATTCGATTGACCTAGAAAGTAGAAGCTTGATGTTTGAAAAAAAGAATAATTCGAATTGATGAGAAGAGCTTGATTGACTCGACCATTAGCATCGAACTGAACATTGTTTCCACTGCCATTCTTTAATTTGTTCGGGCCTGAATCGACGAATGAGTTGTCAAATTGATAGTAAGCTACGAGTGTCGCTTCGTCAAGAAGTTCACTTGCATTTTTGACGCGTGATACAATAATCATCTCGTCCATGTAAGCAAATGGATTGGAATATATATTTGTGTAAGGTGAAGCACCTATCCACATTGCACTTGCATTGCTTTGAAAGATACCTGACGGTGAAAATATCCCATCCAGTCGTCCGTTGAGATAGATACTCTGTGTGAGTGAAGATTGATCGTAGACATATGCCACATAATACCAGATATTGCTTGTTAGAGAAGTATTTCCCGAAATATTGTTGATGTCATAAGAAATAAGAAGTTTACTATATCGCACTGTTAAATATAGACATTTATTAATAGTCTCACTCTCACAATGAGTGAAGAGTCCGAATTCGGATGAAATCAATGGAGCATTTGATGATAATTTGATCCATGTGAAAATTGTAAAACTGATACCAACCAGTTTGAGCGAACGAGGAAGAAGAGAGTAACTCTTGTTAGCAAAGTAAGCAGCCATTCCATAGCCGGAGTAGCCCGGTGATATATATTGGATGATGCCATTTGTCGATATTCCATTGTAAGCACCGAAAGTGTCATTGAGGTTACCGTCGAATGACCATTGAATGATCGGTGGTGGATTGGTGCTGTCTAGAGAAAAAGAAAGATTCTAATATTAGGAGTATTATGTTTTGATTGTATTTCTCTCTTACTTAAACAGATGTTGTACGTTGTACATTGCAGTCCGAGTATATCACTTCGACAAGAGTCCAGTTGACTGCATGACGCTCCGAGATACCGTTGATTTTCACATTGAGCTCCGTTCCAGAATGAGTGTGAAGGACAACGGCATGTTCCATTCGAACATGTCAAATATCGATGTTGCTCACACTGAGAACAAGGCTGACCATAAGCAGCAAAGAACTGCGAGGAAAAGTGTAGAGCAACAACACGAGAGGTTGAAACTGAAGGGATGATTGAACCTGTACTGACCACACCCTCGAACAGACGACAGATGTTTGCTGACGAGCCGTAATCAAATGTTCGACAGAGAATATTGAAATTGCATGCTGTTTAATGAAAGCAAATGTCACAGAAAATTTCAGCTCTAACTGAACATTATAGTGAATCTGTCCGTTGAATTTCAGTGCTTTTGTAGTCTCGAAATTGAGTAGTTCTCCCACGGAAACAATTTATATTTTCTCTGCGGCATATTAACGTCACCAATAGCTCTTCTATTTGTTTCCACCATATTCAACAATGCTCTTTAGAAAATGATTTTTTTTCCTCAATTGAGTCGCTAATTAACTTCACAACTATTTCTATTTATAGAGGAAAAATATGAAATGCGCAATATGAGAATATGAAACTGGCATCTTACTGATGCTACACGTTAGATTGACATTAAACATGAGTATAAATGTACATCAGATCAAAACAAAACGTCACTCACTTTGGGCACAGTCGAGAAGAGATGATGTGGAGAATGAGGCAAGCAATTCAATGGGATGTACTGATTGAAATTGTTTGCCCCAATCGCTGAGTTCAATGTCTGACTGAAGAAACAGGTCACTTGCATGATGTTCAACCAGTAGGAGCAGCAATAACAACAACAATTCAGTGATTATCATATTTCTTTCTTTATTGATCGAGATAACCAATAATTCAGGAATAATGTATCACGGTTAAAGAATGAATAAACGTGAACAATTTTATTCTCAACTATAGTGTCACTCGTTGATGAAAAAGTAATGAAAAAACTGACATAAAACTCTTTAAAGTGTGATACTAAGAGGCTGCATTTTTTTTTCTTGCGTGAATATCGTTCTCAACGCAATGACAACATCGCTTCTTTCTCCTTGACACCTTCTTTTTTATCACAGCGTTTACTTTTTCAATAGCAATGCTTCTAATTTTATTCTCGGAGGCTTTTTTTAAAACTGTTATAAGATTGGTTATTATGTGATGTTGCCAGAGAGACCCAACAATCATCGAATCCTCTGTGATCCATCTGTTTTTTGCATTATAAATGAAAAATTCATGTTTTGAACTTATCGTAGGCAAAAAATAAAAACAATTATGTTAATGGCATACAAAAACAGTCATAGACGACAGAAAAAATGAAAATATTTTACTCACTGTTGATTAATTGTGATTCTCTTGAATATTTCTATTGAATTTAGAAAAAAGTATTTTGTATGAAAAAAATCCTAGTGGTTACTTATGTTCGAATGTTCATCTTGTGCAATATAGGAACATGTTTCTATCATCTCTCTATAGTAGTTTGATTGATTTTGATTCATCGTGAAATTTTATTATAGATCATCGCAAGTACTTGAAGATAATTCTTACTTGACCTTCAAACAAATCGAGAAGAGTATAACAAATATTTTCATGTTCATATGAGACAGCTTCATCGTATTTCACATTTGAATCTCATAGAGATTACCCTGAAAGCGGTTTCTTGACAGATGGAAAAATTCATCGTTGACAATCAACAATGTGAGTTATTCTTTAGTTCTGTATCGAGTTTTCGCTGTATAAATGAGAGCATTCATTCAAGTGGATCAGTTTGCTTTTGTGCTACCCTATCTATTGTATGTGCAATATGTGAAAGAAGTATGTTTTCTTGTGAGATTCACTATAAAGTAATAAGTGTACACTTCGATTCGAAGCGAGAATGAGAGAGAGAGAAGAAGATAGTCCAAGTTGTTGAAATATCACTGGAGATCAAGCCCCTTTTTGAAGGAAGGGTACAATACAGAACGCAAGAAAACGAAAATTTTTGACGGTTGGGAAGAAGATGGTCCCCTGCTGTAACTAGCCCAGGCAGATCTCACTAAGAGGCACCGTCTCTTACAGTCGAGAAAAGTTTTCAATAAACGCCGCTTTTCAATTCTTCAGATCAATATTCCAAAAATTTCTGACAACTTTTATTTTCATTAAAAAATTCTGTCCGGGTTGCATTCAGTGTAGTCGAAGCAAAAACTTTATTCGATCAAAATCTCGTTCTGACAGTGAAAAACAAGTTCAAAACTTTCAAAATATTAACATAACTCCAAATATCACAGGGCGGGTGTGGGTATTACACAAGAAATATAATGCAAATAAACTATGCCATTTGAGTAACGAAGGAAACAAACACATTAATCGATCAAACATGCACCACTTTAAGCACATACTTTGAGAAAGAATCATTGCATCATAAAAGGTAAAAATCGATTCAATTTTTTTTCTCCATAAAATTGTATCACGCTTTATGAATTGCAACTTTTCAAAAATTTTTGTAATTTACAAAATAGATTCTCAAATTTCGAAAATATTGGTCGACTGCACAAAATTATCGATATCAGGGTGACTGAAAATTAGTATAGAATAGGAGAAATAGCTGTGAGAGCTACAAATGACAAAACTTTTCATATCACATTTTTGTTTTTTAGAATAGATTCAATCCAGTGTGAAACAATGCAGATTTTCATCCAAAATTTAGTGGGAAGACCTCTTTTAATTCCAGTAGAACATGATAATACGATTGAAGAGATTAAATGAAAAATACAAAACATAGAAGGAATTCCTGCTAGCATGCAAAAGCTTGAATTCAATGGTAAACAACTTGAAACTGAACGTACATTAGATGACTATGATATCACCCATGGATCAATATGTCAATTGAGCACATCCTTATGTGGTGGTAGTGCGAGCGGCTTCGGCACGTCATTTGTTGATATGAGTAATAAAAATGGTTTGAAAAAGTTTGCATAGAATCCACTCGCTCCGCTGTGGAAACGGATGATACCCGGAATTTGTCTTGAAGGCCCATGTACAAATCCTAACTCTGATTCATACAACCGATCACATGTACTGATCTGCATTGGTATGAAAGTATTCGATCTCGTACGAGATTGTGATGAAGCGACAACAAAATGTCCGATATGTTTTCAATATGTAGAACCGAAAACGTGTGGATTTAATAATTGTTAATGGCGTCGATCAGGTATTAAACAATTGCCGGATCAATCACCGAAAAAATATTTTGGCAATTGAACTTTCGCTGGTAATGAATATTATCGTTTTGATCAATCAATTAGTGGAATGGTGACATGGCGTCAACTAACATTAGAAGCAAGACCATTATAAACAATCAACATATACTACTTTCATGAACTGATAGCTCGAATTCGTTCTAACATTAATCAAGTGATTACAAAAAAGAAATTCGTTCATTTTATCAAGCTTCTTTTTAATCTTGAGTGATAAATAAATAATATGTCTATTCTTATAGCTCGTTTCAACAATCATAAAAAAGCGCAATTCCATACTAGCAACCGATTCCTCAACACTTTAACTTTCCTAAGACAAATTGAAAAGTAATCTTCCTTAGTCATCATGTGATAGTGTAATATCTTCTAAGAGAACTAGCGTTTTCATTCTATTTGCAGAGAAATTGGGTATGGGTGTTCTTGATAAGAAGACAGACCCACACCCGCACACTGGATTGACAATAACAAAGATGAAGTGGAAGAAATTTTTTTTTAATTTTCTTTTTTGTATATTTCAATTCTTTCATCGTGTGAAACAATACATTCGAATGTCTCTTGTTTAGGTCAGAAAAAATGAGAAAAACAAACGTTTTCGCTGTTATGGTCTTTTCTTTTGATGTATCCGTATCATTTTTTTCCTAGTGAAACCGATATAAACGAATCCTTTATTGGGCACAAATAACAGTATTAACATATCTATACATCATACTCACCTATCAAAAATAATTATTTATATATGTCAGTAGATGGAATTGTCTATACTTTTCATTATAGCAAAATAAAAAAAAGCAAACTAATGCGTCATATTATTTCTAATGTGATACCTTTCAGAACCTGCATAAATTCTAAACATGTTATAGGCACTCTTTCTACCATTCAGAGGCGGGTATGAATATTTGTGGATGAGAAGAAGATTCATACACATCAAAATACATGCTTGTCTTAGGAAGGTTCCTCAATTAAAACTAAGCAAATTGAATTCTATGAAAATAATGAAATTGATGACAAGTTCTGTTATTCATATACTAGTGATGACAGAGCGAGAGTGACTTCGATTTCGATTACAATGAACTAATCGATAACTTAGATGAACTTTTTCATTCGAAAAGCTTTTTGGATTAAGTACATTTTGAATGGATTTCAAATTCAGAAGACCAAAAATCCGACTATTTCGCGTGTGATATAATATTTTAATTTTCATCACAGATCTTGAGAAACATGTGGCAATGCTGTTCTTGCATTTCAGGCGTATTTTGCGGCTGATGTGATGTAAACCTTCATTTACAACTATATTCTTCATTCAGAAGCTTCCGTGGTAATATCTGCTGAATAAAAATATGAAGCATGATCGACAACACTATAGGAACACATCTTTTGTTGAAAGACACTACGAACTGTTAGGATCTGTTCAAAAGACAGGTAAGAAAATGCCACCAGAGATGTTTGTCGGTCTCTGTTGAAAAAGACAGCAAGAAAGACACAGAAAAAAGGTGAATTTTGAATCATTGGATTTTTTCCGATTTTTTAATTCTTTTTATTTTTTACAATAATCAGTAGAAAATGGCAATTCATCGAAAGATATTCTACAGAAAAGTTTTGAACACTAATTTTATTGTATAAACCTTGATTTGAATTGATAAAATGAAGTTGATCAATCTAGTTCTTTTTCGGTGCCGAATCACCAAAGAGACTGGCAGACATTTCTTTCGGATATCGTTCACCGGCTACATCAGCTTTCTCACAGGCTTGTCGAATTTCATCGATTTCATCCTTGCTCAATTGAATATATGCAGCGGCAACATTCTCCTCCAAATTCTTGATTTTGGTTGTGCCTGGAATTGGAATGAAATCATCACCTTGGGCAAGAATCCAGGCGAGTGTCAATTGACCTGTTGTGCAACCTTTCTTCTTGGCTAGTGATGTCAATGTGTCGACTAACTGAAGATTTTTGTCAAAGTTTTCCTTGGAGAAGCGCGGCATGCGTCTTCGAAAATCGTTCTGTTCAAGATCGTTAGGACTCTTGATTTGTCCAGTAAGGATACCACGACCCAACGGCGAATAACAAACTATCGCTACACCGAGTTCTCGACAGGTTTTCAAAAGACCAATTTCTTCATGCTCGATTTCCAAACTAAATGGTGAATATTCAATTTGTACAGCCGAAATCGGATGAACAGCATGAGCACGTCGAAGTGTATCACTCGAACATTCAGACAAACCAATGTATTTGACTTTGCCCGCTTGGACAAGTTCTTTCAATGCCCCCATAGTCTCTTCAATCGGAACATTCTTATCAATCCGATGTACATAATATAGATCGACGGATTCTAGGCCGAGACGTTGCAGACTTTTTGCATTCGCGTCTCGAACATATTGGGCATCACCTCGGATGGAACGCGTACCATCAGGATGCAAAAAACTGGCAAATTTGGTGGCCAAAAATACCTATGAATCATTAAAAATAATTTATGTTCAAAATTTTCTGTTATATTCGTTTCATCTCATTTTTCTGCATTTAGAATCGATATCAAGAATAATTCTGAAATTGATTCCACACTTCGAATGTTCGTGAAGAAAAGCATCTCTTTCGCAGATGAAAAATGCATTTATCAAGAAGAGGAAAATTTCAAATCCAGTTTTGATGAAGTTTCAAACAATTCAGCATACCATTCTGAAGAGATCAGTATTAGGATCGATGATGAATATTTTTTCGCTTAATATATAAGAGACCTTTTCATTATCAAAATTTTACAGGATTCGCGTATTGAGAACGTACTCTATATGAAAATTTCTAGAGATGACTACAGTATTCTCTGAGAAAAATGTAATTATTCTGACATAGTAGAAATGACAGAACGAAACATTTTTACGTTAGAACTAGTGTAATATTTTTTTTTAGTCTATCATAATCAATCTAGGCTGAAAGTATCTATGTCTTTTTGGAGAAAATATTGTTGTTTCGACAACGAAACAGAGAACTTTGACTAAAATGTCGAAACTTTCAATGAATCGTTTATTAGAAACATCGAAATGGCATTCTCCTCATGGATTTAATGGATTGAAGCTTTAGCATGGATATCTGAAGATTTTTAAAGTTGATTCGATATGGAGTTGTTGAATCTTTGTACAACAAAAGAATTTTGACCATTGATTAGAATATGCTTGTCAAAAAAGAGTTGTTTAACTTTCAGTTTCGCTTAAGAAAGTGACTCCACTCTTCAAGTATTGGTAAACACCTGTCTTCAGCGTTAATTTTCGATTATTGAAGGGCGATCAATCTACCTCCGTTAACGTACAATTCCGAAAAGGTCAAACAGAGCAACATTAAACTAATTTAAAAGTTAAAAAAAACTATTCTAAGATTGATACCGAACGTGAGCAGTGGTGACATCGATCAAGATCTTTTATTGAATGGAATAGATTTCCATGGGTTTATCAATAGTACGACATGACTCACCTTTTCACGTTGATGGGGATATTTCTTGAAATATTTTCCGAGCAGTTCTTCGCTATCACCATAGGCATCTGCACTGTCAATGTAGGTACTGCCAAGTTCAATCGCTCGATCGAGAACTTTGAATCGTTCTTCATCGGGAGCAATGCTTCCATAGGCTACCGAGAGACCCATTGCTCCAAAACCGATGGCTGATACGTAGGGTCCGTTCTTGCCTAATTGTCGAGTCGGCAGCAATGTCATAGTTTTTGCTTTACACGAAATATGCGTGAAAAGTCAAAGCAAAAATCTAAAAGAATATTTTTACTGTGATATTTACTTGTTTATCAGATAAAATACGCTATACTCCCGTATACTCGCATTTATACTGACTAGAGTCTGCATGACAAAACAAAAAAAACCTTCTACCAACCGGCGAACAACACAAGCAAGAAGAACAGAAAGAAAGGAGAGGAGACAACAAGAACATCTCTATTGCCTTAACCATAAGAAAAAAATATGAATCATCTATAACTTTTCTTCCATTGTTCTACGCTGTATGTTTTTTTTTCTCTTTTTCTTATCATAATCTCTCTCTGTTGCAGTCACTCGCTTTTGCACATATTTTCGATCAATCGAAACAATTGAAAAATATATTTACATTATGATTATAATACAAAAAAATTGAGTGCCGCTCATACAGATTTTTCTTTAATAATAAAATTGATATTCCATCCAACCTGTATCCAAGTTAAGAGCCCTTTTCAGCAAGATCTTACTTAACCTAAAAAAATTCTTCAGTTGGGTACAGAGGTTCGGTAACATACTAATTTTTTGTAGGGTGGATGTAGATTGGCGAGCATATTCACAACCATCCTGCTTTCTTAGTTAAAGTTTCGAGTGATATTATTTAGAAGTACCCTAACGGTTGCATCAGCAAAGTTGATGACGACGAGATCTATATAATGGATCATTGCCATTAAAATTCCAAATAGCAATAAGTTATGAGTTAGTAACAATCAAAAACAAATTTGATGGCTCAAAATTTCTCTAGTAAGAAATGATACAATATTAGAGGAAGCATATAATGATAGACAAAGATTTCTATTGAAGTCTCATGTGTCTGCTTTGGGTGTGGATGTTAATCTTCTTTTCATTCATACCCACATCCACACCCAAATTAAAAGAAAAAGGAAGAACAATTGGAAATAGTTTTGTTAGCATATTAAACAATTAAATCAACATTTCTATGTAATTATGTTTATTCCAGCCGTTACATTCTAATAGTAATATTGAACTGCAAATTAAAAGTAATCGAAGATAGAAAGTGTTGCATTTATAAAAATCGTTCTCGATTTTTTTTATTATTTATTTATAAATTGATCATAGATTTCGTTATGGATAAAAAAACCGTTCACTCTTCTTGTTTTACATAAAGAATAAGCAGCTGTGACCAGTTTCAACCTTGCTTAAGGGTCTCATCAGATAACATTATTCAATTCATCGTCATCTTATGATGATGATGAATTTGAATAATGCCATCTGATGAGTCCCTTAATCAAGGACGGAGCTGGTCATGGCTGCTTATTCTTAATTTGCCATTAATACTCCATGCATCATGAGACGATGATAGTGCAATTTTGATTTATTCATGTAGGCCGAATATGTCGTTAGATTTTTTGCATTATTCATTATGATTGTAAACAAAAAATTAATTTAATACTCACAATGATAAAGTAAATCATCCGTTTACGTATAATTTTATTTCTATTTGAGTGAGATTTCATTAGAAAATGATCACAATAATATCAAAGAAATCATTTTGAAACGTTTAATCAGCATAAAACTTAAGATAAATTATCTCGTGTCTTTTGCTTCGATATAAAAAAAACTAGGACAAAGATCTCTGTTTTTTTTTTCTTGACTTATGTCTTCATACAAGCACAAAAGAAAGTGAATAAAATGGACACAGTGAATATTCAGCCAGATAAGGTTTCTCAAAAAACGCATTAAAACACGTAACAATGTTCTAGATTTACGCGTATTTTTACGTTCAAAAAGAGAAACGTATTTAAAAGCAGAAATAGTAGTAGAAAAAACTTTTATTACATCCAACAATAATTGTTTTTTTTTTAGGTATTTCAACGCGTTTGAACAAATTTTTCACTTAAGATTGGTAAAAATAAAGATCTTAAATCTAATAAATTGTACATTCATAAACTCACCCGATGTAACAATTATCATTTCAATACCACTCTACCTTATATTCATAATGACAAAGCATTTTTTTTACATGCATAAAAGATTACGACAACACTGTTCTACATATATATCCTATTATATAAAGTTATAAAAATTCACTATGATCTATTCATTCGAATTATTGTAATAACTTTACCAAAGTCATGTACGACAATTTTGTATGCTAATACATACGTATGAAACAAGAAAGCAGGAAGAAAACGAAACTTGCATACAATTTGCATTTTGCACGGGGTAGCCCCGTTGAATTTATGAGTCACACGTATGTTTGAAAGAATATTTTTTTGTCATTGACTATAAATTTAAATGGACTCAAAACACCAGTCATGACGACAGAAAGGAAAAAAACCATGCGTAGCACGTTGCTTTGCTGTTCTCTCGTTGAATAAACATTACCATTAGAAATCAGATTTATATAGATCATACAATAGTTTAGGCATTTTTCTAAACGTCCAAAAAAAACAATACATCCATCTTGGTAGCAAAGTGAAACAAAGTCATCATTACGTCACACGCTCTATAATAGTGAACGAATGACAAACACTGATATTGACACGATTAAAACTGTTCTCAAACGAATAGAGGATGTATCAGCAGATGAATTAGTCTGTTCAATTACATTTGAACGCTTTCATGATCCTGTAATTGCTGGTAATGGACATATTTATGAACGTACTGAAATCATACGATGGATTAGAGAAAAAGGAACAAGTCTATTAATAAGAGAACCTTTTCGTCTCGCGGATATACGTAAAGATGAAGCAATATGTGAAGCTATAACTCGTCATTATGCAGGTAAACCATTCAATTTAAGAAAGCCACTACTACTACTCAGCTCGCAGGAACGAAGAAGACGGAGACGACTAAGACGAAAAAATAATTCTACTTCAGATATTAATCATGAACTATCAAGAATTTCTACAATAGAACAAAATATTCCATTACCGACACCTATTGTACCAAATCATCGATTTCTACCAATACAATCTTATAATCCTATACCAAGACGCAACTTTTGACATGAAAGAAGTATAAAAGACAAATGTTCTGGCCTGTGTGATTCCCGTTTAGAATGCTGTAAAAATTGCTATCGTTGTTGCAGAAAAGATTCATCATTCATCTGCAAGTGTTCGTTTTGGGTGATCTTTGTCTTCCTCGTCATATTCATCCCATTAATAGTATATTCCATGAAAGTGAAAAATTCCACCTATTGTAATGGCATAACAGGAGTTATGGGTATGTAATCAAAACTAAATTATATTTTATATATATCATCGGTATAATCTTTGTCTTACTCGATTGTACCATAGAATATTAAACAAATTACCGATGACTATGTCTCGACATTTAAGTCTAATACTCTGGCGTAACTTTTTAGGTAGCTTTCATTCATACTTCTATCATAAATTGAAAAATAATAGCACATTACAATATAGTCGTTTTAGTCGTAAAGTACAGAAGCCAAGCAGTATATGTCGGTTTTCAATTTTTTCTCAAACGAATACTACAAAATGTAAACATGATAAGCAAAAAAAACCGATTAAATAGTTTGATTCCAAAGTGAGAACTTACAATATGTGTGGACTATTCATTTATCCCACATTGTATACAATCAATTGACATTTCCTCTTTAATGTCTCTATTTCAGGATTGAATTCATGCTCGATCAAAGGCCAAAAGAATAATAATAATTACATTAAACTAGGCAAAATATCCACTCCAGCGAATCGATATAGATTCTATTCATATACGTACAAGGGAAAGTCGAGCAAGAATTCATTAGTTTTTGAATTTCAAAGTGGTTCAGAATGGTATTTAGATGATTTGTCGGCAATTGATATATTGATCAACAGAACAGTCATTGAAAACGGTAGTTTTGAAGATGGCACATTAAATGAATGTTGTGTTTGTGGTTCAGCATTGGTAGCCAGTGTTTTGAATGGATCAATTGTAAATCGTGGAAACTACTCCTGTAGTGTTTCGACACAGTTATCTAGTGTAAATATTTCTCGAGTGATCAATACGATTAACGGACGTTCCTATGTTGTAAGCTTTTGGCTATATAATCGGCATGATAATGATCGATTGGTTACTATTTATATTAATGCAGCATCAACTATGGATTGTCGCTTTGTCCAATTCAACCTTTCAAGATTTATTCTAATTTTGATTATCAAATGGTTGTTTTGACTGTTTGAGAATTCATTTGAATAAGCAGTCATGATCGATTTCGATCTTGCTTAAAGATCTCATCAGACGACATTATTTGAATTCATCATCATAATTGACGATGAAACTGCAAATCAACCCCTATAAAATAGAGGAGATACAATGTTAAAATGTATACCTACATTAAGAATATGCCATCTGATGAGATCCTTAAGCAAGGTCAAAACCAGTCATGACTCCTTATACTTACTGGAATTAGACGCACTCTTGTTTTTATTTTATTTTAAAATGAATATGATTATTTCATTTGATGATTATTCTCGTTCATAAAACATATAATCTTTAATAATTTGTCCTTTAATTATTGTTCCATAGCAACAGAACACGGCGAATCTATAGGATGGGAGTTTTTTTGATCTAAAAGAGTCAGAATTGAATGAATTTAGAAAAGTCTGAACTAATTGAATTTCAACTTTAGGCAAAACTCAGCAGTATATGTCAAAAATCGTTGAGAGAAACGATAATGTGTGGGATAGCTTACGGAGCAATAAAATCAATGTATATAGCAGGCTAATATGATAGTGGAATCGACGACACAAGCAGTAAAACTATATTTACGGGTTTTTATGGGATGTATCGTAGATATATTATCAATAGAGGAAAAGACACTATAGATTGAAGATGTATCTGATAATACAACAAGTAACGCGACGCAATCGTCGCTAAGCCCTCTACTGAAAGGAGAATGGCATGATAGAGGAAAAAAGAATAGTACCAGTCATGAAGTTTCAACTTTCATCCGTCTGTCTGACTCAAGAGGCATGAGTGAATGCCGGCAAGAAAACACGGGATATAGCTGGAACAAGAAAGCAGTATTTCCATCAGAAAGTTTGGGCTTTTTTCGGGTGAATTCGGACTAACTTCCAATGCTGTTCAGCAGGATCTAAGTGAAAATTATCGTAGAAAAATTCAAAAATTTTCGATTGAAATATTGCTTCCAGTTTCCGCGATTTTTCTGCATTTTCCCACCAGTTTCTGCAATATCCGCTCTCCGAAATCATTGACTTGGATATTTTATCTAATGTTCACCGGTCATTTCGTTAATGCTTCTTCAAATCAATTATATAATAGTAGTCACTGAAGAAATAGAATAAAGTATAATATCATCAACAATAACATCACTTCTATTATCAATCGTCACAAGACAACTAAATGATGTGAAGGGAGGAAATAAAGTGTATCACCATCTCACACTAATGTCCCTTCTACTATCATTTTTTTCATCACCATTAGGTGTTGAGTTGAATCAGATCTCGATATAACTCAAATCAAATCGTAGAGAAGATGTTAATACAGTATAATCATTTCAAAGTTCATGTATTTGTTTTAGTGTTTACAATATTGAAGATAACACTGCTTTAAATATTTAAATGAGTGATACTGGAGCATATCACACACTATATTGCTGCTCTAACTTATCACATATGATTCTCCGTACCTTCCTTATTCTTCCTTAGCAAATTTGTGTTGAGGTCAAATTGATTCAGGATGTAATAAATAGTTATGTCACTCACAAACAACCTACACGACTTCACAGGTATTATATAATTATACATTGAATAGTGTCCGATAGCCTGAAGGTTTCAAAATTAAGTCCACCACGGTTATCTCGGTTTCAAATCGTGGGTTGTGGACGAACCAAAAAATCGATTCCAAGTTTTTGAAATAGAGACATAGCCTATCTGAAAGAACATTCTGGAAAATCGATTGCGCGTGATTTCCAGACTCATCAAACGTATTATAAGGAAACGGTATAACAATTCATTCTGTAGTTCGAAGGCTATAGCGTTTTCTGAACTAAAAGAAATTCCATGCTTTCCTAACTCAGCTCTCAATGTTTCTATTGCGCAAAAACAACCTAAGTGTAAGCATCCGAATATGCTCTATCAAATTGTCAATAATTCAACTTTGATATCGGACATCAATTTCTAGGATTCTTGAAATCAGGAGTGCAAGGCTAACACCACTAGTGATTTGTCCATTTTTCTGATGAGTATTGCTGCACTGATGTTTCTTTCGCAGAGTGAAAGAAAACTCGTATAAGAAAAGAGTTGTAGCATAACAAATGCCATGCTAAAATTAAGATCGTCCATGCTATCAGATGCTTTTTCAGATGGTTTGAGTATTTCAGAGACTGGCTTTGAGATGTCCATCAAAGACAAAACCCTGTGTATTTTCGACTAATATTTACACAGACAGAATGCTCAGCCTAACATTTTCAACGTCAGAAAATATGTTTATCCGTTGTTAAATATTTTCGAAAAAATTCGCTAACACTAGACCGAGGAAATATCCAAAAAAAAATTCGCAACCCCTAAAAACTTCTTGGCTGAGCTGTAAGCCAAAGAAACATCCCATCGACTGAATTCTTAACTCTAGATAACTTATTGACTCGCATCTACACTTAAAGAACGGCTGAATACCTAAAGCCGCTGCCTCAGTATTTTATTGGCTCCAATCTAAGTTGACAAAACATCACATTTGCTGTGATCCCAGACCCTAAAAAAAACTGCCTGAGACTCACACTGCAGAAAAATCCGATTCCCTGAATTCCCATCCCTAACATACATATCGCTTAACAGCTAAACCATAGAAACATATGACTAGCTTAGTTTTCAACCGTCGCAGTCACGTTGGTTGAGGGCCAGACCCAGAAAACATCTTATCCGCTTCATTTTCAACTGTCGCAGTCTCTTCGGCCGCGAGCCGAATGCAGAAAACATCTCATTGGCTCGATTTTTCATCCTCAAAATCTCACTGGTTGAGAGACCAGCACAGACAACATCTCATTGGCTTAATTTTTAATACTCGAAATCTGATTGATTGAAGGTCGGACCCAGAAAACATCTCATTGGCTTGATTTTCGACCCTCAAAATCTCATTGGTTGAGAGACGGCGTCAGAAAACATCTCATTGGCTTGATTTTCAACACTCGAAATCTGATTGGTTGAAGGTCGGACCCAGAAAATACCTCATTGGCTCGAATTCCAACCTTCAAAATCTCATTGATTGAGAGACGACGTCAGAAAACATCTCATTGGCTTGATTTTCAATACTTGAAATCTGATTGGTTGAAGGCCGGACTGAGACAGCATTTCATTGGCTTGATTTTTAATACTCGAAATCTGACTGGTTGAAGGTCGGACACAGAAAACATCTCATTGGCTTGATTTTCGACCCTCAAAGTCTCATTGGTTGAGAGACAAGCTCAGGAAACATCTCATTGACTTGATTTTCAATACTCGAAATCTGATTGGTTGAAGGTCGGACCCAGAAAACGTCTCATTGGCTTGATTTTCGACCCCCAAAATCTCATTGGTTGAAAGACGAGCCCAGAAAACATCTCTCTGGCTTGATTTTCAGTGCTCGAAATCTGATTGGTTTAAGACCGGAGCCAGAAAACGTTTCATTGGCTTGATCTCCGATACTCGAAATCTGATTGGTTGCGAGACAACCCCCAATATCATTTATGATAGTTGCTAGATTTACAAGAAAATATAATGTGATGGGTCAAAAGAACATTCTTTTCGTTCTCTACGACGAACACACGAACGAACATTTGGTCGTTGTAGCTGCTCAGCGCATTAGCCTCCTTTCAGTAGAGGGAACAAAGGTTTTATAGTATAACGATTTTAAATAAATCAAATTGTTAGATAAGCAATTAGAAGTATGAATATTTTGAAATGATAAAACTTTAGAGAGCGCGCATCGACTAAAAACATTGTTAGAATTTTGATTTATTCATGTATTTGATATTTTTAAAAATAAATTATTTTAAAAAATCTGACAATATATCATAAATTTATAAAAATCAGAGTTTGTGAGTTCCACACATTAGCTCCGCAAGAAGCCGCAACGACAAGTTTTTCTGTCAATTCCATTTAGATATTATTAGCATGCGCTGCAGTTCATTTCGTTCTAAACATCGTTTAATTCGAAGAGATCGCTTAATCGTTAGAGATTTTATTTCTCTAATCGTGAGACACCATATCAACCTATTTTCTTTAAAAACTCTTTGATAAAAGAATCAAATATTACTTCAATGGACTCACTCTCAGCCGCTCCATTCCACTCCAAGTTTGAATTAGAGTGCCTTGGAGTAGCCTGAAGTAGATCCATCAAAAGGACATCTTATAATTTTATCAAAGAATTTTTAAAAAACATGAATGAAGAAGTTAAATTTTTTCCAACTGATAATCTCTTCGAGTCGAACATAGTTTATAGTGAGTTGGCGTGTCTTCACAAATACCGATTCCATGTCAAAATCTCTCGAAGGGAAGAAAATTTTCAGAGTTATCAAAAATTGTCGATACCATCGCCAATCAATACATCGGCTTACACTCATAGTTCTATATATCAAGAGAGTTGATTTTTCATGTTTGAATAGTTACTTTTTCAATATTTTTGAATTTTATACTAGAAAGTCTGAAATCAAAAGGTTGTCTTTAACGAATACATATTGATATCATCTTTTGCATAATACAATCAATTCAAAGTATTCCAGTATGACAACATCAAGACGTAATGTCGAAAAATTTTCTTGTACAACATCACGCTCTCTTTTACCAACATTCCGTCGTCCATGTTATCGTGAAATAATCACAATAAATAGCATATGTGATCCAGAAAATGAAGTTTTTTCTAAATGGAGTGAAGAAGATGAACAATATTACAATATAATTAATAAAGCTCTTCTTAATGATGATTTGAAAGTATTGAAAGAAAATGTACGATTTATCAATAGTTTAAGAATGGCAATTAAAAATAATAATGAAAACGAATTTCTTAAATTTATCGTGGATTATCTATTGATCTTGGACATGTAAAACAAGAATATAAAGTAGGTTTTTCAATTTTTATGGCCAACATTTACATGTACATCAAGAAATAGAGATGTAGCATATCATTTTGATGATTATATATTTGAAATCGATGCATCAAAGCATGATTGGACATATCGTAGTGATATTTCAAAATATTCTATCTATTAAGAAGAACAAGAAGTTTTATTCTATCCATATAGTGGTTATATTGTTCAAAATATTATAAATGATGCAAAAATAAATCAATTAAGATGTATTGATACAGTACAAGTTAAATTAAGCTCGAAAAAATGTATTCCAGCTTGTGTTAAAATTTTTGATTCAACAAGAAATATGTTCGTTTATTTTTATAAAGATAGTACCGATATTTATTGGTCTCGTGCTGAAAAACCAAATGAAATCTTTTTAATTGCTCAAAATATGAATGGCTATTGGGATGCACCTTATCGTTATCATTATCGTAGTGGATATTTTATAGATAAAGGAACCAATCAATGGGAATAATATCAAAACAAGGGTGTGGGTGTGGGTGGGTGTTGGTGTAAGTGTCGGAGAAGATATCTTCACCCACACCCACATCCACACCCACACCCCACACCCCACACCCACACCCCTGCGGGTAAGGGTGTTGACGTCTGTGTGGGTGTTCATGATGATGTCGGTGAGGGTGAGAGTGAAAGTGAGGCAGCTGATGTTGGTATAGCTGTGGGCAGTGATGTTGATTTGGGTGAGGGTGCCAATGTATGAGTCAATGCGGCTAGACATGAGGAGATCGATGTTAGTGTGGCTGAGACTGTGGATGACAACGTGTAGGTCGACGCTAGGTGAATGAGAGTGCATCTACCAGTGTGACTGCCAATGTTGGTCAGGATGGCAATGTGGACCACCGTGACGGAGTCAGTGCAGCTATGTGTACCGCTTCAGACTGTATCCACATTTTCCAGTGGGTTTTCCATTTCGTAAGCTCCTTTCAAAGTGTGGCTTGATTCACTCTCCAGCTATTTTTTCTGGTAAAAATATATTTACTGTGACGACGTACCATGGCTGTAATTGGTGAGTGTGGCTGCTACTGCGCACTTCGCCGCAAGACATGACTTTATCCGACGGCCGAGACTTGGGTTGAGCATGACGATAACAGTTAACCGAACAGTGCTCCAATCAGACACTGACCCTCACATTATCTGAGCATTCACTTTCGCATCCATCTACTCACACCAAATTCACTCAACAGTCTCAACTTTGAAGGACAAAATATCCATTTTTGGTATCCATCTCGTTACACCAAATTCACTCAAAATCCTCACTTTTGAAGAATATATGGATGTTTCAAAATTTCGATACCCGTGTTCCCGATATTATGACATTCCCCATCTCTTGATAATAAAAAGAGCCTTGACTACAGGGATAATAGAGGGTGTGAGTGTCATTGAAGAAAAGACCCACACCCACACCCACACCGCCGTTAACATATTTAATGAATTCATATTTTTCCCCCTCATATTTCATCATATTCGATGGACAACTTCGTAATTTTGTTTATTTCATATCATAAGGTTCATGAAGCACTTCTTTGAGGAGTAAAGATTTGAACTTGTTTTTATGATATAAGTAAAATGTGATATTGAAGCACAAGTATATTCAAGAAAATAAAAAGTGTTCTGATTACTTCCCAAAGAAACATTGCCTTTTGATGTTTTTTAAAATTTATTAGACTATAAAGCAAATCTGAAAATAATTTAGCCTAAAAGTAGTTGGAAACGTTTACCGTTAAAATAAACTCCAAACATGATTTGACAGGTATGATTTTATTCAATATAAAATCATTGTCCTAAATGACAGCGATGAAGAATAAAGTTTTAAATTAGCCCCATTTAACATTATACAATTCATTTTTTTTTGTTCCATCATGCAAATTTTTATTTATGGTGAAATTTAAAAAATCCTGGTTAAAATTCTATTAAATCGCACTATTCGAATGCTTAATAACATGTTGAAATTGATCACTTAATCTTATAGTTCAATGAAATAGACAACTGGTAAATCATATATTGTGTGCATAATTCAATCGAACCGTTTTTTATTTAAAACACTCCTTTCGAATAGGCATCATTACGGTATCCTATGGCTAGTCATTTTCTCAAAAAAGACTAGACATAACAAACGGAATGAAGGATGTTGGTTGTATGAGCTACAACCGGCAAATAATTCCGGATTGACAATGTACTAAAACTTTTTGACAAAAAGATTAAACAAAACGTAGCGTCATGACCAATCCTTTTAATCGTCCTTTGCTCACCTGGCCATCTTCAGCATCTTCTTGACAAAGAAATATCGTTAATAAGCGGTACTGGAATCTCTGCGTAAGTTCGGAACAATTCTTCTGTTTAGCATGATAGACATCGTCCCTAGTAAACATTCAATTTATAAATTAATCTTAATTTCTTCTATAACTACTTCAATAAGATGGTGTGGGTTCTCTTACATGACACCCACACCCACACCCCACACCCACACCCACACCCCACACCCTCACACCCACACCCACAGCCACACCCACAGCCACACCCACAGCCACACCCACAGCCACACCCGAATATTAAATTTACTTAAAAATGTTTTTGATTCACTTTTTTACATGGAAAGTCATCTTCATCAGGAATTTTAAAGAAATAAACGAGACAAGCGATGATAAAGTTTTAAGAGAATACGAAATAATTCTGAAAATGAGTTCAAATATTGGTAGCATTATCAGATGTTTAGTGTTTCTATATCAATGTTAGTTGTTGTTATGTCTTCTGGTTTGCTTCGCAGCTGTGCACTATTAGACATCTTTGTAACAGTATTTCGCAGAGGTCGTTGATTATGGTTCGGCAGCTTTGACTGCAATTGATTAGGTGCAGAAGCGTCTAAAAAAGGAAAATTAATAAATATATTAAGTTAAGAATTTACATCAAAATAACAGAGTCTCATGAATGTATGAGTTCTATTTGTTTCTATTATCGTGAAAAGTTGTGATTGAGTTGGTTCAGAGAAATCTATTTAATAGAATGGATTACTCATGGCTGCTAAGAAATTACTTGAGTATCGCCAATGATATCGCCTTTAGGCGTTTTTTCTAAATGTACATTTGGCTCGTTTATTATATGACTTCATGAAATCTTTTGGATAAATTAATGTTGTTTAATTCATAAGCACAAGTTAGACTTACTTTGTGTGGATTGAGATGCGATAGACTCTTTCTCTGTTTTGCTAAGTCCCATAGCATTGACTATCTTGTCGAGCGAATTGCTAAACTAAATAAAAATAAAATAGTGGTATTACGACACAAGGGATCTATGTATATACTTACTGACGCCATTTTTTCCATTATTTCGTCAATGTGAGTACTGATCTGTTTCACTTGATCTCGCAGATTGGACACAGTCGACTCCATCGACGATAGCTTCTCATTGTTATCGTTTTGTGAACATTTGAGTTCGTTTTTTAAATTAAGTATGTCAGATTTGAAGGAATTCGATTCATTAGTACTAGTCGATGATAGTTCAGACCTAAAAAGATCAGTGAAACAGAAAAGAAATGTTAGGTCGTAATAGAGATCTTCTTTCACAATTCTGTGAGTTGGATGTTTCATTCTCTTCAATGGTAAAAATAGATATGATGAATTTCTAGACACATCTCACAAAAATGCAAATCGAAGCAACTCTTGAACTCTTTATGTCAGTAATCTAACAAGCCTTCAGATATCTCATTTATCAGAGAAATAAGAAAACCAGTTGTCTAATGAATATTTCATTCAATATTGTTTTTTTTAGGGATTCAACTCTTTGCTTTCAATTTTCGTGCACGTATTCGTCTATTTTGGATTCGTCAAAGCGATCCTTTTGGTGTATATGTTTTGGTTGAAGATTTTATTCTAATTGATTAGAATCTGAGTATTTAGATATGAAGTAATAACGAAAGAATCATTAGAATATCTGGACAGTCAATCAGATTTACTTACGAAATATCAGTCGTTATTGTATTCGTAGCTTTACAGATTTGTGAATCGAGCAAATATCGAATGTAGTCATTCGTTGAAAATCGTTCGAATTCTGACCATTTATTATCGAGATTAGAAATTTCCGGAATCATTTCTAAAGAAGATAGAATCAAATGAATCTGTTTAGTTTCCATTATATAACTATTATTCTAATATTTTGATATTCAATGAAATAATGTGAATGCGCTACGAACTGAAACATTTTGAATTTTTATGATCATTTTTGCATTTTTGCCAGCACCATGAACAAAATTCGACCATCCAGATCAAAAATCTAAATGGCGGAAACAATGCTGGTTGAAAATAAAAATCACGGATAAAAGCACAGCGGTCATAAGCCCAAATGTGATATGCTTGTGTTTGAACGTCGTTTATTGTATTACTATAATATTAGTGATACTCATCATTGTCTAATTTAATTGACTCATTTTTATATACCTGAATAAGGCAATAAGCAAGTTTAACAACAGTATATTGACAAAAAGCATATGAAATGCAAACATGATTTGAGTGGCTATGGTAGTACTGGCATCCGGTGTGACTTATAAAAGCATACATACGTATAAAAATACTGTTTTTTTCGTGTTTTTCTCATACTATCTAATTGTGAAAGTTCATCATCAAATTTTCCCAAGACAAAATAATAAACTGGATAGACTACACTACGAAAAAATTGTCGTCCGTCAAGATTGAAAGTGCCATAGGCTGTCATAGATCTTGATGTTATTCCATAACCGAAAATGAAAATAACAATTATGATGATAAATAGCAATAGATCGTTTGTCTGCAACAAGAAAAACATAATACACAGATCATTATGACACAAATTATCTACCATTTTTCGAATCATCGCTAGTTTTGGACCTAGACTTGAAACAACGCCAACAAAGAGAACTGCTCGAATAAACCACAGTTCCAGATCGTAAGCCATTATTACTCTGTAAACACACAACAACGTTCACTGAACGCTAACACAATTCTATTGTCTACCTCGCTGCTGAAAAATTGGTTATATCTGTTAGCACAAAACGTAACACAAGCCCAACATAGAATAAAATAAACGATGGAAGAACCAGACAAAGATTCGATAATCGATTATATATGTGAAAATAATTCAAAATCTTGCCCTTCCAAGTTCGATTTTCTTGGGAGTAGAACTAATAAATAAACCAGTTTTCGATTATATGCTCTATGAATATAATGTAAGGTTCTCACTCGTCGGATTTCTTCAAAAAGCATGGTGGTTACAATGGTGATAGTCATTATTTCAGTCCAATGAATTTTCGAACTGGGATCTGATCGTGGATCAAATGCATAGAGCATATAGTAACTGAAGAAAAACAGGAAAAGCATATAGCCAAACTATTGTATCCAAAAGAGTAATACTGCATAAAGATAAAATTACATGATATTTAACTCACGCAAGTATAAACATATTTAACAATAGGTTGGTTGTGAAAGTGAAAAAAATGTGTGAGTTTTGATTTATCTATCGTATAATCATCTGAATAATCAATGCCATGCTTTGCCAATCTAAATAAATATTTGATTACATTGTAGTTCATCACTCAGATACTAACCGCCGTTCTGAAGACGTCGATGCTTTTATCTATCAAGTAACAAAAAACGAAAAAATAATATTGATAGTCAAGTTCTTGAACTTTACATTAATTCCTTTCTTCTCTGCATGAATTTTATGAGAGCATTTTTCGTAGAAGGAGAAGAACAATTGTGAAACACCCATTGTGAATATGTTTAAGACAAGACGATTTTGTTCTTGAACTGGATCAATTTTATCATACCATATATTTGTTAGCAGCGCTTGGCAGACATCCTCAGATAAGAATCTCTTATTGTCTGCTTCAATTGCCATTTGAAGACATGTTAAATCTCCGTAGAGATCCAACTTTCGAATAATCAATTCACAAGCTAGTTGTTTATTGTAAAAATATGAGTAACGAACAAACTCGATAGCATATGTTTCGAAGGATTTCGCTTCTGAATACAATTGTTCTTTTGATTCATGATCCGGTGCATACTTCGTTAATGACTTTAGGATTTTGGAAGCAATAAGTGCCGAACATATGCGAGTTTTCATTTGGCCAAGAATAACTTTTGCCATTGTAAGTCGATAAGTGAGTATGCACCACAGAAAAATGTCGCGATAAATGTATTCAACATCTTGTGATTGATGTTCCCATCGATACTTATACAGAGGACTCATGACATCACCTACTAAAATTTCAAGTATAAGATTCAAATCATTTGGTTCTTGAAAAGTGAGTCTTTGGTTGATTTTATCCAATAGATTGAGTGGATCCGGCTAAATAAGATACAGCATTTTCCTTCATGTAAAATTTTGATATAAAACAAAGCTACTTACAGTTTTTCGCTGTTCTTTTGAATATAAATTGTGTAAATAGGTGCACTCAGCAAAACTTTTTATTTTCTTTGTATCATCAGTAGATCCAAACAATTTAGAAATGTCAATGTCGAGGAGGAGAAAATTATGAACGAATAGGTGCAAATTTTTACTTAAAGCATCAAGTAGAAGCGACTGGTTGTATTTTATCTATAATGAAAAGTGTCTTAAGAATTTTAGGATAAAAGTACAATGAATATACTTGTTTTTGATCGTTCCAGTCTATTGTATTACTAAGTGTTTGACCTCCTGAAGTATTTGGAAGACCCCAACGAAGTGCAAAATATAATTGATCCTCAGTTGTCATACGGCTTGCATTCTTGAATTTTGAGAGGTTGTTTTTTGCTATTAATAGAAAACTGATAGTAGAGATTTCTCATTCAATTTGTGTTACAAAACGTCTTATTGGGAATGTGACAGATTAATTAGAAGTGCCATGGTAAATTAAGGACAACTCGGGCGATATTTTCCGAGACATACTGATAGGTATATCAAAGTAGTTTCTGACAAAACCCAACTTATATCTAACTGCTCCTTTCTGTTAGGAGTTTTAGCGTTAGTGATGGATCACACTGATGCTAAACGAAGATTAATGTGCGTCTTCTAGTCTAACTGGCTTAGAGCAACTGCCCGGATAGCAGGAGGTGTGGGTTCGGATCCTACAAAGGTCATATTTTTCTTAGTTCTGTCACATAACATCAGTGACACTGCTTGCCCATATGTTCTATACATACTGGAGCTAACAATCAGAATTTATTTTCCTTATTTGACACTCGAGTCTTATAAACATTGTGTCAATAGTTACTTCATTCATTTTTTTCAAAATGATTGTCTTTTTTATATTTTCTCACTATATATACGAAAGACAACCTTCTGTAAAATAGTCCTTTACTTTGAGGGCGTCAAAGCAAACCAAGAATTCATTGCTTCGTACGAAACTGTAAAACATTCGATAATATGTGTATCCAGCATCGCAGCTGGATTTAGCTGACTGTTTCAATGGCAATTTTGTTGTTATATGTCTTCGTCTAGGTACTCATCTCTGGATCGCTAACTGTGGAACACAAAAAGTCGTTAATGTTTGTTCTGGAGCAAGATGCAACAAGCATGTTTTAATCTTGCATAGCATAACTTGGCTGAGCGTTCTATGACACAACAAGTAGTAGAGAAAGGAATTGTTGGCATTGACTCACCTTGAACCACAGCATCATAAATTGTGTTTTGTAATGTGCTCAATGAATTAAAATCGAAAATATGTATATATTTACGAAGCGGAAACTTCAGACAGGCTGAAAACCACGAAACATATTTTTTGAAGACTTTTCTTTCTTCCAAACTTAGTATTCCTTCCGCATACAAACTTTTGTCAGCGGTCCTGTATTCTTTTTGTCGGATAGCATCATAGAGCTTGAGCAAATCCTTGTAAATGTCTTTAATATGTATATCCAACGAAGGCGAATTTTCCACAGAACTATAGATAATTTTATCATTGCTGCAGATCAAATATTTGTCTTCACAATAACTCACGCATGTATTAATGACACTTGTGATGGTTTTACATTAGCTTGAGCAAAATAGTGATCATTCAAAAACCTATCAAGGTCGTTGTCATGGTCGTTGATATTTTCATTCTGATCAACGCGCTCATCGTTTTGACTGAGGTTCTCCTTTAAAATATCTTCAGCAGAAGCTTTTCAATGAAGAAGTATGTCATAGAAAATTCACTTACTACTGGTTGCCTTCAAATATTTACGCAATATATTAGCCAATGGTCCGCTTTTCTATGTAAGGCCAAAGTCGATACTATTATTCATGGTTTAAACAAGAGATTCTTTCATAACTTACATCGATTATGACAATCGGTACATGATCTCTTAGATCTTTCCATATTGATTTTAGTGCATGTAAATTCCCACCAACCAGAATATTAACAAGTGGTACTAAAACGAATAAATATTTACATAAGAATAATGATGAACTTCAAGTTTGATCAACAACTAACTTCTACGTCGTGCTCCATAAGAGATTTCTCGTGCAAGTTTCGAAGCAAAGCCACCAGTGTCGTTCGAATTGTATGTACCATCATCAAAAAATATATAGTGAGTATGATTCGGTTCTAATGTGTATTGATTGTGTAAATCATCTTTGACAGAATTATCAACACTAGATAGATAGGATATTGCTGAATAATGATTACAGAACTTTGTGTCAGCGATTTATATTGTGTGTATGCTGTAGAACTTTATGAGTCGTTATTGCACCTAATAACGACAAGTAACGCTCGTCGGCGGACTCGCTTAGCCCTCGACTGAATTCAATCTTGTTATCATCTGTTATCGTTTTCTCAGTTCTGCTGTAACAATTATTGTGCAACAACACATGCGCAGTCAAAAATCTGTCTGTAGCATTATCAGTGATGACTAGGGGTGGTACTTTACTTTTACTTTATAAAATAAAGGTAAATGAATCCTTTACTCTTAAAAAATAAAGATAAATGGGTCCTTTATTTTTATAAAATAAAGATAAATGATCATTTATTTTTAAAAAATAAAGTTAAATAAATAAAGGAATCCTTTATTTTTAAAAAATAAATGAAAAATAAACGAATAAATGATACTTTTTATGGTAGATAATGTGATTGGAAGACCACTGGAATCATGGAATAAATCTGCAGAGAGATTATTACCACTTAAAAATGGAATTTGATTAAAAATATGCTTCCTACGACGAAATTCATAAACAACTGAAATAAAAGCTTTATTTTTGATTTTTTTAGAGTAGTAAGAAAGAGGAAAATCTTTTGGTAACATTCTAATGTGATCAAAGGCTTTCTATGTATTCAGACATCTTTGTGAAGCTTTATTTCAGAATCACAGAATGTCTCAATTGAATCGATGATCACTGAATCTTCGTATTTCTAAATAGAATTTCTTTATAATTTTGAATTTCACTTTTAATCATCTACAACCTTGCCCAAGATACTCTATATGCTCTTAACCTCAGAAAGAACTATACGTGATAGCATAAGTTTCGTATACTTGGTGGTATGTTTGCTTGGTAGTGTGAACTAACAAGTACGTATATACTTGTGAAAGCTCAAAGAAGCTACTTAATTAAGCCTTTCTATCCCGAAAATTTAGTCAGCCACATAGTTTCACCATCTAGTTATTGTCGCATTAAGTTGTCTGAAGATAAGAATCTAACTTTTGGAACTTAGGAGTAAGAATCCGCTTTACAGATTGGCGGTGTGAACGTGAGAAGTGTGCATGGTGTCATGACTCTTTCTATACATGCGAAAAGGAATGTGAGTATGTAGCTGATGTGAGAGAACGTGGCTCTGCACTTGAAAGCGTTCACTGAAAGAAACAAGTACGAACCAGTTTTTCACATTCATTCACACACTCACCATAAACTTTAATTGTAGCGCTTCCGTTTCAAAGAAAAAATTTGATGTTGCACTTGCAGTAACAGTACAAAACGCAAGTTAGATCATTAAGGTGATATGAATCAAAGGGCAGAAGTAACTTAGCTAAAGTAACACGATTTCGATAGTGCTTTTTGTGAAATGAAACATCTTTCGAATAAAAAAAGTACAGATGAATATGAGAAAATAAAATTAGTGCTTTGCAAATCAGTATTGTTCAATAATTTTGATAAGGACATATAAACTTTAGATATCTTTTATAAGAGGAAAATGGTCTATGCTCACAATTGTTGTCACGCTAGTAGAGAACGATCTATTTAACCATCTCAACAGATCCTCACAAATGGCAACTTCAATATGAGCAAGAAACTATTCAAATATATTATTAATAACTCTTTTCTTGACTTTTGCCCTCTGGTCTCTCGTACAAAGTGTGATCATCTGTTATTTTTTCGAAATCATCTACTCGATAACTTCATTAGAGTAAATTTGAACTGCTTGATGCAGTATTTGCTAAAAACAACTATGCGTAACTGTCTTGAAACCTGTGTGAAAATTCAAATTTTATCTGTATTCTTTTTTCATTTTAAATGAAAAATTAAGTGTCAGTGTAGCAAGAATAAAACCGAGACTCACTCATAATCATTAATTAATGTTCCAAAAAAAGTATATGATTTCTTATTTTAACAGCAAGCTAACAAATGCTTTTCACAGCTTAATTTTCGAGGATATACTTTCTATCGATTGTATTAGAAAAATTCCAATATTGACTGTTGTATGAGAAATTCCTGTTGGTTAGTTGAACTAAAAATATCAGTAACTTACTATAACCCGATTAATCAAAAGTCTGAGTTGAAATTTGATTTTTTTGTATTCTTTTTTATTTCATGATGATGTGTTCTCTTGTTTTTATGTACTATAGACTAATATAGATTGCTCATATATTTGCCATTATAATGCTCTAGTGGTCTCCTATCTATACAGTATATCTTAGATTTTTATTCGTTTGTATATGTGTATATATGACTTCAAGTATAGTGATTTTTACATACTATTACAAACTTGATTTTCATTTGTATATTAAACCTTGTCTAACGTACTTGTTATATGGTATGCATACATGACATTATGTATTAATATATTCCGGGATAATTTTTTATATTATGCTTCCTTTTTTTTATAATGACATAAAAAGTTCACTTTTTGGCATAGTCATTATGGTCTTGGTACCAACATGTGAACTTTTTATGTCATTATAAACAAAAGAAAGCACAATATAAAAGGTTATCCCGGAATATATTAGTACATAATGTCATGTATGCATACCATATAACAAGTACGTTAGACACAGTGGCGGGCCGCCACGAGGCTATTGGTGGCAATTGCCCCACCCAAAAAAATTTTAAATCCAATATTTACTCGTTTATTTATTGACTTCTGTAAGCGAATCAAAATATACACAATTAGTAAAAGTATCTGTACATCAGCGACACTCGATAGCGAATCATTAATATTCGTTCAGATAAAACACAATTTTATTCTATTAATTATGATGATTTGAAAGCCGAACAACGACTTAACAAGAATCAGATGAACGATAAGAAAATGAATTTGTCAGAAGTAACTGAACTCTTTTTGGAAAATAATTTTCACATAGCATTATCGTCCATGAATGAATTATTGAAGATTCTTTGGACTATACCGATTAATTCATGCCAATGTGAACGTAGTTTTGCATGTTTAAAAAGATTAAAAACTTATTTAAGAAACACTATGGGAGAAGAAAGGTTATCAGGCATTGCTCTTTTAAATATTGAAAGAAATTTTGAAATTAATTTAGATCAAATAGTAACAGATTTTATTGTAAAAAAAGATATAAGGAAAACAATTTTTTAACATAAAGTTCTTTTTTAACTAATATATTTTTGTTTATTCATTTGACTTCAACAGAAAAAACAAATATAGAGATTACATTTAAAAGACTAGTTTTATTTGCAGCTTGAATGAATGCAGCTATCATAGAGTATTTTCATACAGCTGAAAATAGGTTTTTTATTATGCCAAGGAATTAAAGTTTATTGCCCCACCTATATTTGGGATGCTGGCCCGCCACTGGTTAGACAAGGTTTAATATACAAATGAAAATCAAGTTTGTAATAGTATGTGAAAATCACTATACTTGAAGTCATATATGCACATATACAAACGGTTAAAAATCTAAGATATACTGTATAGATAGGAGACCACTAGAGTATTATAATAGTAAATATATGAGCAATCTATATCAGTCTATAGTACATAAAAACAAGAGAACACACCCTCATGAAATAAAAAAGAATACAAAAAAAAAATCAAATTTCAACTTAGATTTTTGATTGATCGGACTATAGTGATTGTGATAGTCGATATATTAATAGAAGAGACCTTGAATAAATATACGAAGAAATAAGAAATATTTTGTTGAACATACGGTAAAGTAAGGATGTGGGTAGAGTATGAGATACAATTGTGGTCGTTTTCTACTCTTGAGTTCAACTGTAAATTTATACTCTCCATCCAACCCCACATACTTATTTACTATGTATCCATTGGATTTCTATTTCGTTGTTTCTTTATATAATTTACTTAAATTTTGTTCTTAAAATATGAAAAAATATCCAATTCAAACTGAAGGCAGTTAAGGAAAACTAACTCATGCACTAGCTAAAAAATTAAGGTATCTGGTTACACATTTTTCTATACAATTCATGAGAACAATGCACAATGAAACTGAAGTAAACAAGTTCAAACGGTTATCATAGTATTTATTATGTGGCTTTCTGTGAAAGGAAAACAAAAATTTCTTTGGATTATGATGTATTTTTTTTGTTTTATGGCCATTTGCTTTCAGTATTGCAATGGATCGCATATAAACTACCATTTCTGTTCTTTATATGAGAAGTTGTGCCATACAAATATTGATAAGATCATCGTAGTTGTTTATTATTTTTCTCTCTCTCCGTCTCTCTATCACGCATATATCGAGAGAATCTCACTTCAGGTACTTGGTTTAGTTTTCATTAAAGGCGCCTTGAAACGAAAATGAACAATAGTTAATTCTTCAAACGCATTTGCTTACTATTTTTTCAATATGAGCGCTATAATAAAAAAAAAGAAATTTATTTTCTCTTAAGCAATGGATATTTTTTTTAATATGAATTTTATAACGCTTTAAAACTTCTTCTGCAATTTGCTCAATAGAGAACGTCTTATTCATATTCATTACGGGAATCGTATTGCAGACAGTTTGTTTACTTTTTTTTGTTGTGGTCATTGTAGAAAATTAAAATAATAATTTTTTTTTGCATAGATTAGATATGTTTAGGAAGATTGATATTTATATTCAAACATATTTTTGACAAGAATAATGTTGATAAAACGCTGTTAGGAAATTTTTTTCCTTTTTATAAAGCGTTATAGTGTTATTCCACCGACGTCAGCCGTCTCTGAATCAACTTTCTCTGTTGCTGGCTATGTTCACCGCAAACAGCGGTCTTTTCTATCACCAACTACACTCAAATATCTTATGTTGTTAAACAAATGAAAATTATCTTTCGTAAGAAAAAAAAAGAAAAATAGAATGACTGAAATTTTTTATTGATAGTACATACATTGTTTATAGAACATCTAAATGAAAATTTAGCATACAGAGTTCAATACTACATGAGCTAGCCTTACACTAGTCCACTATATTTTTTTTTGTCCGAGAAAATTTTCATATGGTTTTCAAATGAAATTACTTTTTTTTTCGAAAATGCTTTAAGAAAACTCGAGTCCATACATACGAATAGAAGGCAACACAAATTAAGATTCGACTATCGAATTGTTCTCATAGATAAGCTTTATATTGGCCAACTTGCGTGTTTTCCAGTAGGTAGGACAGGATGCACAGATCAACTCCTTATATCTGTATTTCGCTGAAGAGTTTCTTTTCTTAACAGAAGTATTCGATCATTAAGACCATACTCCCATAGAATTGATATTCTTCAAAAATTATCTTTCGCTAGCTTCTCCCAATGATCCAATATATTTCATAAAAAACTCTTCAACTAAATACGGATATAGAGAGTTAACATGTGCTTCGTGCCCTACCTACTGTAAAGTAAACAAGTTGTTGTGTAGATAATTGTTATTTGGAAACGATTCGATTTCCAAAATATGGTTCGTCTTTTCTTTCATTCGTGAATATAGATTCAACTCTTTCTAAACATTTTTAGAGAACCATAATTGAATTTGAAGTTCGTATGAAAATTTTTGGAGGTAAAAAGTTATTTTATACTACTATTAAACTAGTTCACGTTCTGTTCCAATTATCGTGTTAAATTTTCATTGGGATATGCTATGGAAAATGAATGTATCACTGATAAATAGTGCCTGTCAAAAAAAGCTTTTTTATATGTAGATACACTTGGAATTAAATCATACAAAAAACTACGTTCATTACAGCTTATGTGTGTGTTATTTTCTGTTTTTTGTTTTAATTTCCTTATTTTGTGTCTTTCTTATGTCTGTGTGTGTATCATTAGGATGTTTTCCAGTACCTGGAAAAAGAATTGCTGCTCGCGAAAATAAAACCATTTATTTAATACTTATTTGCAAATAATTGTGCTACAACTTCTATTGACCAATTTTTTTGCGGAAGATAGCAAAATACAGAGTACATTGGGCAAGGTTGTGAATAATTAGAAGTGTGATTCAAAATTATAAAGAACTTCTATTTGGAAATATGAACATTGAGAGATAATCGATCCGATGAAGACATTCTATGATTCTGAAATAAAGCTTCACAAAGATGTCTGAATACATAGAAAGCTTTAGATCACATTAGAATGTTACAAGAAGCTCTTCCTCTTTCTTAGTACCCTTAAAAGATCAGAAATAAAGCTTTCATTTCTGTTATTTTTGAATTTCATCTTGGGAAACGTATTTTAAATCAAATTTTAATTTTTAAATCGTAATAATCTCTCTGCAGATTTATTTCATTATTCTAGTGCTCTTCCAATTACATTATCTGTCGTCGTAAAAAGTATCATCTATTCGTTTATTTTTCATTTATTTTTTAAAGATAAATGATTCATTTTCATTTATTTTATAAAAATAAAGAATCCATTTGTCTTTATTTTTTAAGAGTAAAGGATTCATTTATTTTTATCCTTTATTATAAAGGATAGTAAAGATAAAGGGTCATCCCTAGTGATGACCATTTTGTAAAATATTCGGACCTTTCTATTTTCCATTCTGAACTCCTAAGATTTACTTAAGCAAACAGCCTGCAGCCGATTGTCACGATTGAACTAAACTCATCTCTCAATCCCCTCCGATCGTAGTCCGACGATGTTTCTGTTTCCTCTCAAATTTTTACTTTTGTCTAGGACTATTTGTATTTCTGAATCGTACTTACAAGAGCTAGATGTCGAAAACAACTGACCATCGATCTTTTGGCCTATACATTTTTGACCCTGACACATACAAACTTATTTTATTTCATATGACCCTCTCTTCAATCGAGGGAACAGGACAGATCAATGGATGGAATCTAAGACTCTGGAACTAGCCAGGCTATGGTGTTTTTACCACATTACTCTTCTTTCAGTAGATGGCTTAGCGACCGAAAAGTCCCGTTACTTGTTTCGATAGGTATCATAGTAATTATCTTAGCAATTACATAAGAAATCATCAACTCTATTTAAAGCAAATTTTTATACGAACTTTCATTATAGATTAGAAAATTGTTTTCTGTTTAGTTCTCGGTTCTATTTTCTAGGAAACGCGAAGCTCTAGTCATATGTCTCGTTTCTTCAATTGCTGTATTCGCTATAAGAAAACGAGGGAACGATGTTTCTTTCGTAGTTCCAGAAAATACAGCTTCCATTCACATGACATTCAGACAAACACTGGAACTTCAGCATTTCAAGATACTTCACCTCTTCGATCCCGTCTTTTTTTGCCTATCCCATAAAGCTGAAGAAAATTTCGACTTCTCTCACTTACGTCGTCCTTCACATCATCAACTGTACGTGAATTTTGAATTATTTCGATCAGTGCGAACAAGCTCGCTTCTAATTGGCCCCTTCCCGACCAATGAAAGGTCGGCCAGAAAAAGCGACTTCGTATTCGTATTCCGGGCTATCGACAACCTACGGTAAAGTTCGATCAGAAGCTCCAAAAGCCTAAAATAAGAAAGCTCGTTTCTGATTGGTCCGTTTCCGACCAATGAAAGCTCGCCCAAAAAAAGTGACTTCGGATTCGAATGTCGAACCATCGATAACCTGCAGCAAAGTTCGATCCAAATGACCAAAAGTCTTAAAATAAGAAAGTTCGTTTCTGATTGACCGGTTCCTGACCAATGAAACCTCGGCCAAAGAAATGGGCTTCGGATTCGGATTCAGGGCCCTCGATAACCTATAGCAAAGTTCGATTAAAACGGCCAAAAGTCTTAAAATAAGAAAATTCGTTTCTGATTGGTCAGAAACCGACCAATGAAACCTCGGCCAAAAAAATGGGCTTCGAATTCGGATTCAGGGCCCTCGATAACCTATAGCGAAGTTTGATCAAAACGACCAAGGGTCTTAAAATAAGCTAACCTCTTATAGATGTTTTTTTGACCCCAATCAATCAAGCAAACAAACAAACAAACGCATTTTATTTCGTATGACTCCCCCCTTCAGTCGAGGGAAAAATCGATTTTATATAAGTCTATATAGGCATAAAAAGTTTGAAATACTAATTACTCTCTCGTTTTGTAATAAGAGTGGAGTAAATTGGAGTATTTGACCCTTATTGCTAGATATTTGTATATGAAATGAGCCAAAAGTTATATACGTACCAGGACTCGAAACGAGCTGGACTGGCCCGACACTTTTATTTTTTTAGCTGTTTTTCTAAACTGTGTGCTCATTTCAAATATAAGCAACTATCGAAAATGTTTTATGAGAGAAGCTATATTTAAAATTGAGTCCAGTGACTCGAAAAATAAATGAATGTTATTTTGGATGACGAAACGAGTACGTATTTTCAGCTATGTCAAAGTTTATTGATGAAAATATCTCTTTTTGTCAATGAAAATTCATTACTTTAATTCAAAGTGTTAGCTATTGCATCTTTTTCTTTAAAAGGTTGCTTTTAGTCGATCAATTTGAAGTACATCAAAACTAATACGCGTTTTACCATCCAAATTCCAAGACTTTTTATAGTTTTGATAAAGAATTTATGAATTCTTTTTTAATTTTTTAGTCTCTGAGAGATATTACCAATACTGTAAGCCATTAAAGTGATCGTATGTCACGTCGATTCGCTATGACCTATGTTGAAAAATTGGTACTTATTAAGGAGAGAGTGATTCTCAGAACCAATACCTCGACAATAAAGCACCATGGAATGTATAAGCTTTAAATAATATTTTATTTAAGCTTCCAACTTTGAGTAGGGAGTGGTGTGATAGAGTTTATACTGTTTTCTGAAAACAAAGGAAGTCTCCGTGAATTTATCGGCTTTTTCCTTACTAATGTCTTTGTCGAGCATGATCATGTAGTGAGTTAGAGCGTAACTGACAATAGCCTATGGGCGAGTCGTACAAATACTGAGATCAAAAGTTGAGAAGTGCATTTCGAAACTTTAGATAACTATGATTTTTCCTTGTTGAAAAACTATCTTATGTTAGACCGCTAGCTAAGTCGCTATATGACTAACATAAAATCACAAATATTTTCACCCAAAAAAGTAGTCAGCTTTTCATTAGAGCAACTCAGTTGAAAAATTATACGAAAATATATCACACTGCTTAGAATGAGCGCTATGGAGTTTTGAACCTTTACAATATTTATTGCATAGTGACTATATTTCTACTGCAATAATCTGGAGTGGGTGTGGGTGTAGGTGATTGGATGAAAAAGACACACCCACACACCCACACTCACACACCCCACACCTACACCAGCATCCTCAAAATAGTGTGAATGCAGATCTATCTCGATTCGACAATTCTGTACAGATGTCCTCACGCCCTAGTGTACTGATTGGTCATGCTAAAATAAATAAATTTTTCTAACCTTTTTTCAAGTGTGCGACAATCCTGAATGTTTCCCCATTTACCGACGGCAATAGCATTAAAATTAAGCGTGGTATTTTGAACTTGGCTTTTGTAAACTACTTCACCAATTAGTTCTGAAATTTTCTCCTCTTTGTAACCACTTGTGATAATCCACGCATCTCGAATTAGTCAAAACTTGATTTTTTAAGTTTTATCCGATGTGTTTACGTACCTGATGCCGTAGCAGCATCTGAAATTCCTTGCAAAATTTCTTTTTCTAGATTAACGTTGAACGTTGAAGCAGCATCACCAATCATTCTCATTATCAAATTAGGTGTAGGTATAGTCCATACTCCCAATAACAACAAACCGAGTTTTTGAGGATCTGTTTTGATATCGCAGCGCAAATACTAAATAAAAAGGAAATGAAAGCATTTTTCTGTCACTCGTCAACTACAAGAAAATCTCCGCTTTTGCCAAGTTTGTTTTCAGTCATTCCAATATCGCCAAATTACTTTTCCTGCTGGGGAATAAGGCTATCAGTGTGAGTAGCTGTGGCTTTGTATGGCGTGATCGATGGATCCTAACTCAAATGGTAAGGAATCGACCTCAAGGTGGCGTTCTTAGTTTTAAACATGTGCTGTTTATAGAGTAGACCGTTTTTAATTCGAAGGAGTTTTCAGTAGAGAATCCATTTAGTGATATTGAAATTCATGAAAATCGTTGTCTGCGAAAAACAAGTAGAGCGAAAGAGGTCAAATTCAATAAGGTAATCATACAGGACAGCATGAATTTTGGAATATTCCGTAACATTCCGATGGTCCGAGTTTGGTGTGTTTTTTCCAATGCCATTCTTCGCAATATTCCGATACTTTGCCCTTATGAACAGGATTATTGCAGCCACAACGTTCTCTATTGCTTCTATTTCATAAAGGATTATTGAATAATTTGAAACTTCGAAATACTATGATAGTTCTCTTTACTTTTGTGGGATAAATTTTGAGCATATTCGCTTTTGGAACTTCAGTTGCTTTATGGTAGTAAGCCAAGATGGAGAATCACCATTCTTGTCCGAAAAGAATTAAAAGGGTGAGAAGCATAAAAACTAACTATTTGAAATATACTTCATTTATCGAAAGCCTTTGTTCAGCTGGCTTCATGATTCTAAGTAAGAAATTGTTTGTAATTGTAACAACTCCGACAAACACTACTGATTCTTCAAAGTACAAATTACATATATCACTGCCACTATTTTTATCATTAAAAACGTCTCTTTATCATTTTGTGAAACACGATCTAAAAGAGAGCGTTGAAGTATTTAGGGGTGAAAATTTGCAGCCAGTACCTCCCCCCCCCCCCCCCCCCCCCCCCCCCCCCTCACAGACGTGATAGACATCCTTAGCAACGAGACATCACAGACGTGTCAGACACGTCAAAAGCGGCTTGTCACAAACGTGACAGACATCCTTAGCAACGGTCGATCACAGACGTGACAGGCGTCACAGACCGTGACAGACACCTTAGCAACGCCTCCCCCCCCCTCCCCCATTACAGACTGTCATAGATACCTTAGCAACCGCCCGTCATAGACGTGACAGACATCCTTAGCAGCGTCGCTTATGTCACAAACCACGACAGACACTTTAGTTAATTAACTACCCAATTAATAATCTAATTAATCGACGAATTAATTGTCTGATTAATATTTCATTAGTTATTAATTAATAACTGTGTCACAGACCGTGACAGACATCTTAGTAGCTACGGTGCTAGATAACTATTATTAATAATAAGAATAATAATTAATAATATCATAACTAATAATAAAGTACAATTTTTTAAATGAAATAAATCTATATTAGTATAGTATTAATTATTGTTATCTTTTTTTTGTATACATGAGACATAAAATGTGGTCCGTAATATACACGATCACGATTTTATTGCGATTGCTTACAACAGTTAGATCGTGTTTCACATTTTTAATCCCGCCAGGAATTGCGCTAACAGCTTTTTTTAATACTTTCTTACCATTATCTTTCTGTTTGCTCCATTCACATCATTGTATTCTTATTACTTTAGTGTCATTGTTTGTCTGTTTTGCTTTATATAACCACTTTCTCTCTCATGGTGGAATATTGAAATGCGTGTTTTTATGTAGGCTTGGTCATTATTAGGGGTGGCACTTTATCTTTACTTTATCAAGTAAAGTAAAGTAGAGTTGCTTTACTTTACCGATAAAGTAAAGTAAAGTTAATCTACTTCCCAGGTCAATCATGCTCGGCTGTAAACGGCCGTTCACTAACCAAATACGGTGAAAAACGGCAACTGTTTACGTTAGCCATATACGGCAGCAGTAAATGATGCTTTACAGTATATTACGGCAATCGTACACGGTGTCCGTAAAAGTCCATCGTAAACTACTACCGTAACAATACGGTGACTGCATACTTTGGTCTGAAAACAACGTAAGGAATCGTATACGTCAGCCGTTTCCGGTGGCCGTTTACAACAGCAGTACCTAATGCTTTACGACATACTACGGCCATCGTAAACATCGACCGTACACTTTCGCCGGACACGACTCGCGTGAACACCCGACAACTGTATACGCTGGTATTATAAAACGTCGTAACAAACAGTGTATGTTAACAGTATACAGTAGTCGCTTACGGCGATCGTAAACGATGTTTTACGATGATTTGTGGCCGTTGTAAACAGTTGCCATTGAAAGCCACCGTGTACGCCTTCTGTAACAATATGCCGACTGTATACGTTCATCCGAAAAAATCGCGATGCACCGTAATGGTCTTCTATAACTAATCCGATATACAATCACTATTTGTTATTGTATTTCATCTCAAAAGATCGCTAACATTGGTGAATTTCTATTCTTAAATACAAACAGCATACTCTCAAAATCAAGCATACCACCTCCCAGATAACAGGACCTGCGTCTCAATCAAGTCTGGAAAGAGTCATCACTTTTACTTTCGCATGTACCCAATACCATTATCAAATCCGACCCCATTTCGATCAGAGCTGCCACCTCTTCTGCTTTTTGAAGTTTTTTCTGTCGTTTCTGCTTTTTCAAAATTTTTCTGCTATGTTTGATACGGCGTTATTTATCATTTCAATCAACATTTTTCACCTGAAATACCTTCGTTTCCATAATTATTTAAAAAAACTGTATCAAAAACTACTGATATTTTTGTGCCATTCTAATTCTTTCTATTTGATACGGATGATTTTTATTTTCTACTGACTACAAACAACTACCAACCTACATATTTGGCTTTAAATCAATTCTTTACCTATGGCTTTCTATAGCATTTTAATTACTCATGTAATTCATATACATCAACATATATATTCTTTCGTTTGTTTACTCAATGAACATGAATAATTAATATGATCAGTGAGAGGAAAAAAATAGAAAAAACAGCTCTAGATGTTAATGGCAGCTCGACTAGCAAAGAAGGGATTCACAAATGAATGGTAGTAGTTGAAGTAATAATTATGTCATCAGGAGCTAAACCAGAAAACAGAAATTGAATAGAGTTATCTTCAACAGAGAACGGTTCAAAGTTGTCGAATATAAATAATCTTTAAAAGAATATAGATTTGATCCGTCTCAACTAACATTTATCGTTCGTCATCAACAATTTTCCGAACATTGCTAATAAAAAGCTAATATTGCTTATCCTATGAACAATAAGAAACAAAAAAATTTTAAATGCTATGGTTTAATCAACAATTTTTTGAATTTCTCCTTATCATATACTGTAATGGATAAATATTCATTAGGTAAAAAAGATTTGTCAAAAGCTCTTAAATCAGAGGAAGAATACTCTTTAAAAAGAAAACATGTTCAATGATTCTGTCTATTTGTTAATTAGTTGTGTTTTGTGATGCTATACAATGCAAGTGATTAATATACTGAAACTAACATTTAAAAATAACGGGTAGCTCGTAATAAAAGAGAGTCTCAGTATTTTGTTAACATCTTAAGCGTTATCTCATCGCTCACGTTTTATTTTTTTATCAAAAGATTCATCGTCTGATTCTGCAGAAATTGGTATATTTCGCTGTAAAAAACACTTATCTCTCTTTCAACATCATCTGATTTAAAACAAACATTACACACAACTTTCAAAGTCTTCATGTTTTCAATTTTTTTCCAAAATGTCCAGCTTCTCAATTAATCCTGTTAGTTTGGGTATAATTTGTTCGCCGCTCAAGAGATAAATTGGTTCATTTCAATCAACGTACCAAAGGCAATTTATTTTATTTCTGGATAAAGAATATGGCACGGCCAATTATAATAAGACTAATCTAAGGACTAGATGTTTTTGGAAAAAATTGAAAAAAATACAGATTCTGAAAGTTGTGTGTAGTGCTGTTTTTAAATCGTGGTGATGTCGAGAGAGAAGGAGATAAGTATTTTTACAACGAAATATGCAATTTGCGCAGAAGAAGACAGTGAATCTTTTGATAAAAAAATAAAGCTTGAGCGATAAGATAACGCTTAAGATGTTAACAAAATACTGAGTTCCTCTTTTATTACGAACTACCCGTTAGTTTCATATCATAAACATACTTTCTGCTGTTTTTCTGTTTTTCGATGATAAAACTTCTGTTATTTTCTGCTTTTTGCAAAGTATTTTCTGCTTTTTGGACTTCAAAAGGTGGCAGCACTGATTTCGACACTCCCATATACTCGATTTCCATTCACATACCAGTGCTTCCTCCTACAACACACTCACCTCATAAACAATATACCACATTGCACTGGTAAAAAAATTTCCAACAGAGTACACAGGTCACCAGTGCCCAAAGGTTACATAAAAAGGGGTCTCTCTCCGAATAAAAATCCGCTTCCAGCTATTAACAAGGACATCAAACATTCGGGATTCTCACTTTTTATCCTTACTTTGTCAGTCCAATATATAAAAACACGCACCTAGCTGCAGGGCTGACTCGATCTCGAAAACAAGTACCAATAATACGTATGAGAAATCGCTTCTCTACGACCATTGTTTGATCAAAAAAGGATCTTTTCATATTTTTGACACAAAGTGCGCTCCATATGTAGGGGTGCACCACGTGCTCGTGGTCATTTTAGTTAAGAATGAGGTAGGAGTAAGAAGTATGAGGGATCGATTGTTTTAGAGTATTGTTTGATCAAAAAAGACTTTTTTAGTCTTTTTGAGTCTCATCTCCTCCTCTTTATAGGGCTGCATGATGAGCTATCCCCTATTCCAGTACGCACAGTGGGAAGAATGGCAAGGATGGCAAATGGTTTCTGGTTATTGTAGAATAGCCGTTCAGAAAGCGATCGTGATCCAGTTGCTATGAGATTTGTGAGGAAAGAACTTGGATGACACTCTGCTATAGTAAAGCGGGTTTTTTCACAATACTACCGATTGAAAAGGTGACTGCAGTGAACGAACATCTCTTTATAACGGAAAGCTTTTGATTACAAAATACCCCCGAGTGTAGGAATCTAACAGAATACAATCCAGTTTTTCGCAAGAACACACTTTTACGATCTTTTCAAATCTTTTTTTTCGCAGTTTCCAGGCTCTCACAAAGATCTTCAGAAAACAGAAAACCGCCCTCAAAACGATCTATTTTCAAACTTATTCGCTGCTAAGAAATCTCCCAATAAAAGCCTTCACAAATGTCAAACAGACTGTTTCGAAACTAATTCCAACCTCCAAACTGTCCGTTCGAATAATCACAGAGTCGCGAAAATGCAGTCCATCGCGTCTTTTTCAGACTACTTCACACTTTTATAAGAAGCTCTCTTCCTGCGCAAAAACTCTCTTCAAAGTCGCAATTGGTGGCTAAATAGCGCCGTTTTCAGACTTTCTCGCAGTTTTATGAGGACTTTTCTCAGAACGCAAAAAGTCTCAATTTAGTCTCAACCGAGTTTTTTTCAGACTTTTTGAGACTTTTAACGGTTAGAGAGAGGTCTTCGAAAAGTCTCAAAAAAGTCTCAAAAAGTCTCAATTTAGTCTCAATAGAGTCTTTTTGAGACCTTCTTCGAGACTTCTTCGGGTCAGAGAAAAAGACTTTTTGAGACTTTTTTGAGACTTATTGCTCTCTGAGAGATGTGCTTATAAAAGTCTCAAAAAGCCTAAAAAAAACTAAATTGAGACTTTTTGAGACTTTGCAAAGACCTCCCTCAAACCGTTAGAAGTCTCAAAAAAGTCTCAAAAGGTCTTTTTCTCTGTGCGCAAAAAGTCTCAATCGAGTCCCAATCCAGTCTTTTTTAGACTTTTTAAGACTTTTATAAGGACTTTCCTCGGAGAGCAAAAAGTCTCAAAAAAGTCTCACAAAGTCTTTTCCCTGATCCGAAAAAGTCTCAAAAAGTCTCACAGGGGTCATGTGGTCTTTTGTGTGCTGGAATAGGTGCGGTTATTTACGGTGAGTTTACGGCCGTATACGGTGATAATACAGCCGTGTACGGTGGCATTTCGGTCGTGAACAGTGTCGTATACGGCCGTGTCCGTCGACTTCGGTATTGTGTTAACTTTTGATTACGATGGTAAACTGTTGGCGTATTACGCCGTATACGGCACGGCGTAATACGGTCGTAATACGGCTCCACGAAATACAGCGGAGATACGGCCGTATATAGCCGTAAATCCGCTGTATACAGCGGTATACGGCTGTTTCTGGTCACCGTAATGATCGTTCTGGATTTACTTTACTCGATAAAGTAAAGTAGATCTACTTTACCCGAAAAGTAAAGTAAAGTAAAGTAAACTAAAGTAAACTAAAGTGAAGTATCTCTAACTTTATCAAACAAGTAAGATGAAGTAAAATAAGATAAAGTAAAGCATGTAGCTGATGATTATTGATTTATTAGTTCATTATCACACGTTAATCACATTCCAATACGTCAAAAGTTGCGTCGAATTATGAACCGAAGGTCTCGAAAAATCTGAATCTAATTTTATTACTTTGAGAGTCAGCATTGAACCTTGAATATTTTTCATAATTTTATTTTCTATTTTTGACATAACCCAACATTTCACATCCGGAGTCGCCCACAGGTACCGAAAAAAAATTTTTGTCATTGTTCTATTGCAAGTCTTTACAATTCAATAGTACCAAGTGCGCTGATTACAAATATCTCATATGTTTTCAAAAGTACTCATATAATAAGAAAGATTGGATGCACTCCCTAACAGTATTAAAAACTAGCTTTGGACCAGA